>MU858828.1:0-25405 GCA_033297175.1 Cladorrhinum sp. PSN332 | reverse complement strand
GTTGAATTGGTTTTTTTTGTTTTGTTTCCTTTAACGGCAATTCTGTCTTGGGGGTGTTTTTTTTTTTACAATTCGGTTTTGGAAAATTTTGTTTTTTTTTTTTTTCCTTTTTTCTTTTTTTTTTTTTTTTTTTTTTTTTTTTTTTTTTTTTTTTCTCCTGGGGGAAGGGGTGGGATATGATTGGTTGGTTGCTTTTTCGATACTTTGGTCGTGATAGGTAGGTACGTAGGTACGTAGGCACGGAGGCAGCCAGTGTCTCTCTCCCATGATTTGAGGGCTTTTTTTCCATTTTTTTTTCCCCCAGTCCTGGATCATCAAATCCTGGGAAGTTTTGGGGGGATTGATGAGGGAGATTTTAGTGGTGGTGGTGGTGGTGGTGGTGGATTTCTCTGTTTCTTTTGTTGGGGAAATTTGTTGAAATCTAATTAGATGGTTTGGGTGAGTATTTATGTAAGTTGTGTACGCGTCTTCGGTCCGTACAGAGGATGTGTGGTTGATGGGATTGGGATGCGGATTGTCACGCGGGAGATGGGGAGATATGATTCGAGGGGGAGGGAAGCCAAGGTATGTCTGTATGTATGTATGTCTCGGAGGCTTTTTGGCTGTGTTACCTACCTGGGAAAAGCTGAGGCCAGCGGTGCAGTTGTAATTTCTAGGTACTAGTAGTGTATGAGTTGAGGTCATTGTCACAACCAATGTTTACATCATGATGTATGTACATGTATGTACACATCACGTGGACATGCGGTGTTTGGGGGGGATGATGTATAAAGAAAATGTGTGAGACGGAAAGTTTATGTGGTGGTTTGAGTAGGTATGGGTTCAAGATGGCCTGATGGCCAGTGCCAATCCTTCCAAGAACAATCTGTCGGAACTTCTAGTTGTTTAGGAAAGAAAAGGTAAGAAGCAAGACGCCAGGCGCTAGGCAGAGCGAAAAGGTTGCCGACTGTTATTAAAAGTATAGATGCCTTCGTGAGATTGAACAGGTCACGGTCTTTTCAAGTTTGAACAAGCCTTCCCGGAGGAAACAAACAGGCATTATGAACAAAAATACACTCTCTATTGATAATTTACATGCTTGAGAAATGGTTGGCTGTAATGCACTGTTTCTCAGCATTTAAACCCCGCCATTTCCCATTTCCCATTTCCCATTTCACACCCACGTCGTCTTCATTCTACGAGTCAAAAATGCAAGAGCCTTCCTTCCAGCCCGAGTGGATCTGGGGAGATGATGATGAAATAACCGTGTTCGCCCAGGGCTACGGCGAGAAACGCACCACCATCTTCAGCTTCCAACTCGACAAGCACGGCCCGGACATTTCTCTAGCCAATCGCATCTGCAATAGCTTCCATCGCCTCGAACCAACTTCGGAAGCTGCTACGTTTCCCAACCCGGATGCCATGCGAAAGGCGCTCTGGGATGCCGTTGAGCGTGTGTGGCCACAATGCCTGATCGAGCCCGGACTTTCAAAGCTCGATGCAATTGTCCAAATCGACAGCGCCGACGGCTCATCCGAGGAGCTCACCTGGAAGGTCTACCACCATCCTCTTTTCCCCCGCTTCATTCAACATCTTTCCGACGAAACCCTTGGGACGACACGGGTGACGCCGTCGGGCATCGTGGTGGACTTTGCAGATCTCATCCGATACGAGCAGCTCGGCGGTCGGGGCTGCGCTACGAGGGTCCGTCTCTCGGGCCATTCTGCTCGGGAATTCTTCGTCTTCAAGGGCATCGACTTCCGCACCTTTTTGGCAAATCTAGACGAGGAAGGCGACACGACCGTCCGCCATCTGGTCCAGACCATGCACCGCTCCAACAACCTGCTCCAGACCATGCCTCCCCATCGCAATATCATGCCGCCTCCGACCATATTTGTTACGCTCCGGTTCCCTCCCGATCAAGATGATAAATCTGCCGCGGCGGTGCTTTGCGGTACGCTCCAACCCCTGTACGCCGGTGGCGACGTTGGGGCCCGGATCGAGAAGAGCAATGAAAAGGGCCAGCGCCTGCCCCTGGATTTGAAGGCTCGCTGGTGCGCCGACATGGCCGCGGCGGTTGCGCACACCCATCGCGTCGCCAAGACTTACCACATGGACATCAAGCCGGGCAACTTCATCGCCGACGCCGACGATAACCTTGTTCTGGGCGACTGGGAGCAATCCGGTGCGCCGCCCACGACGCTGGCACCGGAGGCAGACGGAACATGGGACGTGACAGAGGAGGACTCGGATCTCAAACTCTCTCGTCCGCGATTTTCCTACTTAAAATATCAAGGACCTCGCCGGTCGAATACCGACCAGGAGGACCCCGATGGAGATTACTATAGCTGGCACACCTGGAACGTGTACCCCATCTGGGTCAAGGAGCATCCGTTCGCGCTCGAGCTCGCAGAGGTGTTCAGTCTGGGGAGAACCACGTGGATGCTCCTTCGCCAGCCCGAGGATATGGAGTTCGAAGAGGTCGAACATCCGGACGATATCCTCACCGACTGGGAAGGGGCAGACGACATACCTGCGCACTGGAAGCGCATGGTTGATCGGTGCATGGCCAAGGACCCGAACGAACGACCTGACGTGCTCGCCGTGGCTCAGTTTTGGCAGGACGAAGCGGAAAAGAAAATACATGACCGTGTTCCGAAATAATGGGGCTAGGTGGGTGACATGGAGAAGGAGCCACGGAGGGTAGGTGTATGTTATACCGAGCAAGACAAACAGTGATGTCGCCGAATTCGGGGCCATTCACGAGGTTGATATCCCACTGTGCTTCTTTACTAATAGGGTTGCTATAAGAATAAGCTTGTAGGATTCCGAACAAGAATAAAACAGAAAGGAAAAAGGGAGAAGAAATGAAGAAGAAAAGAACGGGCACAAAATAACGCAAACAAGCCTATATCACTCCCCTCATCTTGCATCTACCACCACCGGGGAATTTTCTATGATATAATTACTACTACTGCGTGCCACTTGCAGAAGAAACAAAAATCAAATGGTGTGAGCACTTTTGACCTGGGTGGTGTGGGCAAGTCTTGTTTTTTTGTGTCGTCATTGTGCTTTTTTTTTTGTTCCCGTCCTGTTCCTCCAATACCACCCGGAGCCGCTCGAAAGCTGTCGACCTTGAACGATGTGTTTTTTGTGATTGATGTGGCTGCAGTGGCAATGAAAAGGGAGGTGCAGCCTGAATTAGAGCGCTAGAGAATCGGTGAGAAAGAAGTCGCTAGGCTGACGCTGTGAGGTGTACCGCTCCTCAAAAGAAGAAAAAAAAAGAAGAAAAAAAGACCTGTTCGAAACTCAAGGAGACGTTAGCAGTGATCAACAAGCTGCGGTGTGCGTGATAGAAAGGGCAGTAGGATAGGAAAAGAAAACAGTCAGATATGTAAAATGTTTTTGTCATTTGCCGTTGGGCTCAAATTATTTTCGTGTGATGATCATCATCTGTTGAAGGTGTGTGTGTGTGTGTGTGTGTGTGTGTGTGTGTGTGTGTGTGTGGTTGTGCTGCTCTGAAAGCAGAAAAGGGAGTCTGTCTGTCTGTGAACGTACCTCGGCTTGCCAGGGGGGGTTTCGACGAATGTCGTCGAATGGAGATGGGGAATAACGTCAGGTGTGCTGGAAGAAGGGAAACTGTTTGTGGACTTGAACGGTCAGAATCCGTGAAAGAGTATATAATATTCCAATAACACGAGAAGAGAGGAGAGAACACGGGTCAGAACGACGAAAAGATGATATCATTGCCCGTCAGGCTCGAACAAAAATAAATGCAGTGTTTTTTGGGTCATCATGTGTTGATGCTTTTGGTTGCAGGGGGAAATAGAAAAGAAAACGAACGAACCTTTTAGGGGGAAAAAAAGAGGACCGCAAGAACCTGGCACGTATGGAAACTTCTAGATAATAGGCATCGTCAGCATCCGTAGACAAACTTGGGGGCGCAGAGAAATCGTAAAGGAGAAACACTAATCAGAACGACGAAAAGTAAATATCATTGCCCCTAGGGCTCGAAACAAGTAAATGCAGTGTATGTTGGTCATCATGTGTTGTTGCGGTTGATGTGCAAGAAAAAAAAAAGAAAAAAGACGTACCTGGCATCGATGGATATCTTCCTGACCGAAGGGGAAATAATAGATGTGTGTGCGTGAGAGTGAGAGAGCCCCCCGAATCTATCAAGCCCGCGAAATAAGCAAGTCAACCCCGTCAACAACTTCTAAAACTCGGACAGAGACAAGAACAAAAGAATAGAACAATAGAAATCAGAAGCTTGGTACACATTTGATGTCATCGCCCAGATGGGCACCTAAGACTCAAATGTGTCAGTCATGTGCCAATAGAACCAAGAGGTAAAGAAACAGCGGGCGAAAAAAAAAACTAGTCAGAACATCGATGACAGTTTTCTTCTCACGGCTTTGTGGGCTCAAAAGAAGGACAATAGCAGTTTGGTTCATCATGTGTTGAGGATAACAGAAGAAGGATCTGAAGGCGCAAAAGACGTACCGCGTTGTATTTGCTGGCTTTTTAGCCGAAAGTGAAGAGAAAGAGAGGCCAAGCTTCTGTCAAAGCCAAATTGTCAGCTATCCATCCAAGACACAGATTGAAAACAGTGAATATAAAAAACAACAAACTCAGAAGAAGGATTGCACGTGTGTTCTCACTGCCTTGTGGCTCAAAAGAATTCTCAGTATGGTTTGATCATCATGTGTTGTTGGGACAAAAGAAAACAGCAATGATCTAAAGGAGAAGAGAAAACATACCGTGTAACATCTGTCATCTCAACAATGGTGAAAAATGAAACTAGCCTTTGCCAAAGCCAACACGTTAGTCAGAGGAACACGTTGATAGGTACCTACCGCGGATAACCCGTCTGAAGAAAAGCTCAAGTCAGCAAACCTGTCAACCGTCTTCAAACTTTGAACAAGAAAATGCAACTTTGAATATTCAACACGGTCAGATTTCTTCTTAACTCGTCATGGGGAACCATTGCCTCTGCTTGTCCGCAGGTGGTTCGACTTGGAGAAGACTTTCTCATCATGTGTGTTGTGATGTGTGGGGGTAGACCGAAAAGAGAAATTGACACATACCTTGTATATACAAGTGAAGCGAGAAAAAGAAGACTTACTGTGAGGTCAAAATGTGTTAGCAAGTCCGGCAACGCCATTCTCGTCTATAGATAATTAAGTTGACGGAAAAATAAATCAACAGATCAGAAACTCCGAGTTTGATTTCATGGCCCTTCCGGGGCTCAAATCAACCATGATAAATAAATAGTTGTTCATCATGTCTTGTTGTTGTGTGATGGTGAAGCACAAAAATGGCATTGCGTACCCCGTGTTGGCGTCAAAGACGCTTGTGTGCTTGACAACATGTGCTTGGCTTGACCCGGTGGGAGAGCATCCCAATGGAGGAATGGAAGCGAAGATTTGAGGTCGGCCGTGGCTTCTCTGGAGGCCAAAGGAGCTGTCGAGGAGGAACAAGGGTTGTCCAAGAAAACGAGGGTGTAGTGCCGAGAGAGAAGGTACTTGTTGATGAGAGGCTTGTCGAGAATGACGCGGGCGCCACTGTCGGAATCTCGATTGCTCGGGCAGTTGGAATAGGTTAGCATGCACCCCCAAACTCTGATCAATAAAATGTGTTGAAAGAACAAAGGCAATCAGACGGTGCAATGTTTGATCATGGCGTTGCCGAGCATCTTCTTCTCAGACCGCTGTCTTCCCAAACCAGTAGTCTCCCCCCCACCCCCCCCCCCCCGGTCGGGCCAATTTCTTCTCAATCTCAGATGGCAAGCTCAAAACAGGCGGTAAGGGCCAGGACTTGAAATGTTCCAGCTTGGAGTCATCATGTTGCCAGCAGTAAACAGGGGCGAAGTGACGAGGAGGGGAAGATACGTACCAAAAGACTGAGCCAAAGAGTGGGTGAAAGGAGTATCATCTGTGTCCAACGAAGTCAGCATGGTGCCTTGGAGATCTCCTCAATGACAAGTAGTAGTAAAAGAACAAAGGGCAATCAGACAGTGCGGTGTTTGATCATGGCGTTGCCGGTACTACTGTCTTCTCAAAGCAGTAGTACCAAATATGCCCCAGCTCGGACCAATAACTTCTCCTCTTTCTCGCGCGGCAAACCGGTGATATGGCAAGCTTGAAAGCTTATTCAAGTGCCACTGCAGTGTTGGAATCATCATGTTGCCAGGAATGAACAGGGTGCGAGTGCTGTGACTTGAAGAAAAGGTAGACATACTAAAAAGCTGAACGGCAATGTGAGCCAAAGAGGATCGGACCGGACCGTGGAGAAGACACCTGTATTTTATAACAAGAAGTTAGCACCACAATTCCTGAGGATCTCATCAACAAATTGAGGTAAGAAAAAAAGAAAAAAGGCAATCAGACAGTGACGTTGTTGTCACAGGTAGTATGATCATGGCTTTGGCGATATCTTCTTCACCCGAGAGGTCTCTTGCTCGGATGGACTACTGGTCTTCTCCAATCCAGTAGTCTAGTAAATCTTGATCCCCCAGATCCAACCAACGGTCACAAAGCTCAAAGTGGTAAGGGCCAGGACTTGAAAGTTCAAGTTTGGGGAGGTCATCATGTTGCCGGGGACGAATGACAGAAAAGAAAAAGAAGAAAAAAAGGTACATACCAAGACGTTTTGGAGGAATCAACACCGCTCCTGTAGTAGGAAAAGTACCTGGCCGTCGCTCGGAAGAAAGTCAGCATCAAATTCCAAAAAGTCCTATGAAAAGAAACGTGGTGAAAAAAAGGCAATCAGAACAGTGAATCGGACGGTCACAATGTTGCGTGATCATGGCGTTGCCAGTTCGGTGTCTTCTTCATCCGAGAGGTCTCTTGCTCGGATGGACTACTACTGTCTTCTCAAACCAGTAGAGTGTTTCCCCCCCAGGTCGGACTCCCCCAGATAGGTCTTGACATGCAATCTCGAACTTTGGCAAGCTCAGAAAAGGGCGGAACCAAAATATTGAAGTCATCATGTTCCTAGTAATGAATAGGTAGGGTGATGTGAACAGAAAGAAAATGCGTACGTACCGAAGGACCGAGTTCAAAGAAAGAGTCGAAAGACAATGCATAGACCTGTGTCAAAGAAACTTGAAGTTAGCAAAAAGCACAAAAACAATCTCCTCAACCCGACGTGGTGAAAAGTAAAGGCAATCAGAACAGCCACACAAAGTGACTTTGGATGGTTTGATCATGATTCGCTGAGCATCTCCTCCCCCTCCCCTCTCTCGGACTGTTGCCTCCCCAAACTAGCAGTGTTTCCCCCCGGTTGGGCAAACTTCTTCTCTCTCTCTCGCGTACTACGGCCTTCTCAAACCAGTAGTGAATCCCCCAGGTCGGACCAACTCTCCTTCTCTTTCTGGGACGGCGAGCTCAGAATAACATGAATCCAGACTTGAGGTCATCATGTTGCCATGGATGGATGGATGGGATGTTGTGACAAGAGAATGTAGTGGGTACGTACCGAAAATGCGAGCCAAAAAGAACGGATGGTAAGAGAATAGTCGTTGAGATTGTCGTCAAAACGGGTGTGTGCCACTGGCCCTTGTTGAGGTTGAAGGAAAAATACCTGTGTGAAATGAACTTGAAGTCAGCATCAGTTCCCGAAAAAGCTCATGGGTAAAACTCGGTGGAAAGAACAAAAAAGGCAAATCAGACTGTGGCTGTATCAAAAAGAGTGTGATCATGGCATTGCCAGGCATCTCCTTCTGTCTCTCGAACTACGGCCTTCTCAAACCAGTAGTAAATCCCCCGTGTCGGGCCAAACTCCTTCTCTTTCTCGAACTACTGTCTTCTCAAACCAGTAGTATACTTCCCCTAGATCGGGCCACACTTCTTCTCTCTCTGGTGTGGCAAGCTCAGAATGGGCATGAACCCAGCCTGGAACTCATCATGTTGCCTGGGATGGATGTGGTGATGTGACAAAGAAATGGGTACGTACCGAAAGAGTGAAGGAAAAAGGCGACAGACGAAAGACACCTGTGTGGAAGGAAAGTCAGTATCAAACCCCCAAAGTCTGATGAAAACGAAACTCGGTGAAAGGAACAAAAGGCAATCAGACAGTGTGATACGGCCGATCATGGCGTTGCCAGGCATCTCCTTTTCTCTCGCTCTCTCTCTCTCTGAAACTACGGCCTTCTCGAACCAGTAGTGTATCCCCCAGACCGGGCCAGACTCCTTCTCTTTCTTGGACTACTGTCTTCTCGGCGGTAGTCTGTCCCCCAGATCGGGCCAAACTGCTTCTCTTTCTGCGGCGGCAAAGCTCACAAGGGCGGAAAACCCAGACTCGAAACTCATCATATTGCCAGGGGACGGGTATAAGGTGACGACGATGTGACAAAGAAAATGGGTACGTACCAAAAAGACTGAACGGAATCCGAGCCCAGAGAGTGGTCGTCGAAAAGTAGCAGCAGCGCGTCTTGTTGATGTCAACTGGGCGCGTGTTGGTGTGTTGATCATGTGCCCGTTCAAGTTGCTCAGATTGCAGTTGTAGTGTTGGGCGATGACGTCTCTCGACCACGGGTGGCACCAGTCATCGAAAGCTCTGTAGGTAGGAGTTCCCCGAGGTCGGGAGATATGTACCTAGATAGGTAGATGCCTGTGTCCCAAAGATGGGGATGATATGTTAGCATCAAATCCTCAAAGTCTGATGAAAACGAAACTCGGCGAAAGGAACAAAAGGCAATCAGACATCGTGACGTAGTCGATCATGGCGTTGCAAGCACTACTGTCTTCTCCAGCAGTAGTCTGTCCCCCCAGATCGGGCCAACTCCTTCTCTTTCTCGGACTACTGTCTTCTCAGCAGTAGTCCATCCCCCAGACCCGGCCAAACTTCTCCTCTCTCTCTCTGCAGCAGCAAGCTCACAAGGGCGGGAAAAAACCAGACTTGAAAATCATCATATTGCCTGGGAGGATTGATGTGGCAATGTGAAAAAGAAAACAGGTACGTACCAAGAAGAGTAAAAGGTCACTCGGGACTCGAAATAGGTAATAAAGCTGAGAAAGTTGCGCCGCGCCAAGGTTGAGCCAAGTACAGGTAGGTAGGTAGGTAGGTAGCGTCCGGCCGTCCTGTCTCAAAAAGAAATTAGCATCAAGCTCCAAGAACTCATCGTCTCATCAGACAAAGCGTGGTGGTGGAAAAAAAAAAAGGGCAATCAGATAATTAGTGACTTCGACTGTCACACTGGGTATGATCATGGCGTTTGCCAGCACTACTATCTTCTTAAGCAGTAGTAATAAAAGTCCCCCCGGATCGGGCCAAAACTTCTCCTCTTTCTGGGCGGCTAGCTCAAAAGGGCGGAACCAAACTTTAAACTCATCATGTTGCCAGGGAATGGGTGTGTGGTGAGAAGACAAAAAGATGAGGACGCACCAGGAGATTGAGTGGTCAGGTAATCTGAGCCTGCCCAGAGAGTGGTCGTCGAAAACAGTGGGCAGCGGGGGCTCGTTGATGTCAAGCGGGTGTGTGTGTGTTCCGAGACGTCAGGTTGCTGGGCAATTTGATGTCCTGAAACCAAGCCAACAAGATCATCTCTGCAGCTCAGATCGTGGGAAAGATAAAGTACCTGTGTTCAAAGAACATGTGGTCAGCATCAAGTCAAAGCAAAATCGTTGAACCAAAACGTGGTGTGACGGAAAAAAAAAAAGGCAATCAGACAGTGACAATGTCACAGTTGTATGATCATGGCGTTGCCACCAAACACAATAGTATCTCCCCCAGATCGGGCCGACTTCTTCTCCTTCTCAGACCTACTGTCTTCTCCAGCAGTAGTCTATCCCCCAGATTGGACCAGTGGCAAGCTCAAAGCGGTGAGGGCCAAGCTTGAACGGATCAAGTGCTGAAATCATCATGTTGCCCGGGATGAATGACAAAAGAAGAAAAAAAAGGTACGCACCAAAGAGACTGAACACCGTCGTGCGATAGATGAGAGCCTATGTCGGACAGCAGTTAGCGAAAGCTTCCGGTGATCGAAGTGACAGAAGCGACAAAGAGCGCGCAAGGGAGATACCAAATACCGGGGAGTGACAGCCGTGACTGAGTCGAAAAAGGCGTCGTCTTTGCTGGACAATAAGCTGTGGTTGAGGGCCAGCCATGATCGAAGCACAAGCTTTGACCGAAGGACTGAAAACATGATGATGAAACTTGAAAGAGGTCCGATCGAATCGAGGCCGGTCGGGGTGTAGCCTATCTCCATCTCAAGACTAGCCAGCGCAATTCCATCAAAGAAAAGAACCATAAAAAAGAAATAGTCATGAAAAGCACAATCAGAAATCTTGCCATATTTTCTGCATGCATTGTTGCGCTGCTGGTTAGTGTTGCCATAAGAGGTATGAGGATGAGATAGCTTTTTTGGTTGATCATCATGGTGTTAGAGGGGTTTGAGTCAAAGAAGAAGAAAAAAAGATGTACGTACTATTTGACAAAGGGATGTGGTGAAGAGGGAGACATGCTGTGAAAAAGTCTTGAAGACATGTCGGGAAAGAAAGGATAACCTTGAAGCGGCGTGGAGGGTGGTTGTTGAAAGGCGGAAGGGATGTTGAAGTGCAAGAGCAACAACCAAACAGGCCGCTCGTTGTCTGTGAAGGTATCCAAGTCAGGAAAAACATGTCCAACAACGAGATAAAGCAACCGAAAGTTGACAAAGAAAACACGATCAGAACAACCAGCATCAGTATGAGCCTCTTTGCGTTCCCGCTCGGCAAGCTGAAAAGAAATGTGATGCATCATGTGTTTGTTGATGAAAGACAGGCAGTGATGTGAAAGAGAGAACCACGTACCTAAAAATGAGACTAAAAACTTGAACTTGCTGACAAGACGGTAGAAGTTGAATAACCTGAGTGCCAAAGAGTTGGCAGAGATTTTGGCGTTCGAAGACAGGCTTGATTGAGTGTTGCTGTAGCTGTTCAGGACAGAATGATTAGCAGATATTCCGATGAAGAACAAGCTGAGAAGATAGGAAATGAAGCATCGCGTCAGATCGATGAGTCGAGTAGTTGATTTATTTCATGTCATCACTGGAAATTGTCCCCTGGAAGGGACTCAGAAATCTTGGTTTCATCATAGCGATGTTGTTGGATAGAAAGCAAGAAAGAAAGAGAAAGATTCTTACCTGTGTAAGTCAATGTGGTCGAGATCCTGGGAATACCAAACTGTTAGTGAAGATGTCCAGAATTGAGCGATAAACTTGAAATCAAGGACGAAAACATAAAGATCGCATCAGTAGATATAGCATGGCCTTGGACAGCTAGACGTCATCAAAGCACTTGGCTCTGCTTGGTGGAGTGTACTCATCATAACGATGTGAGGCTGGGAAGGGAAAGGAAGATGTGCTTACGTGTGTTGAAAATGGCGATGGCCCATCGATGACCAGCGACTGTTGTTGTTCATGGTGATGATGGAATGTTGAAGGACTGCCGATGGCAGACTGCCGATGGCATGATGCCGACCGACGGTTGTTGATGGTGGTGTTGGGGAGAGGTGTGGGTGGGAAAAGAAAAAAAAGAGCCGGTGAAGATCAAGTCGGTCGGTCGGGGTAGGATCGCTTTGATCTTTTTGTTTGAAAATAAAAATAAAAGGAAAGGGAAAAGGAAAATAGAAGAAGAAGAAGAAGAAGAAGAGCCTGAGGGAAATAGCGTTGAGGAAGAGGGACGAAGAAAAAGAAGAAGATGATGATGAAGGCTGAGAAGTCGGCCGGTGGGAAGACCGACTTACAAGCTCACTCGAGCTCGTGTGGTGCGGGGTAGGTCAAAATCTAGATAAACAATAGAAGGAAAAAGAAAAACTATTCTGTGCGTGTAGGTCGCTCGATGGCGCGTAACGCGTCCGATAACATAGGCCGACAAGAGAGAAATGGAAGAGAGAGGGAAAAAGGGCAAAAAGAAGGCGATATACACCGCCCACTGCTACTTGCAGCTGAGTTCATGGCCTCGCTCCCAAATAACCGCGAGAGAATTTGAAAATCAAGTTGCCCAGGGTCTCGGATATCGACTTCACTTGAATGTATGTCGATAATAGTGCCATGGTGAAGTTCCAGATCTTCCGAGTCGACTCGGAGCATGGGAACGCAGTGCCATGGGCATCCAATTCACTTGAATTCGATCCCAGTGTCATGTTGAATGAAAGGAAAATGCAGAGAGAGAACCAGTAAGAGAGAGAGAACATACAATGTAGAGCTGCAATTGCATCTTGCGGTGAGTGTTGGTGATGCCGGATCTGAGGGGAAAGAATAAAGAGGAAGAGGGTGTCGGTGGGAGGAGAGAGGAAGAGGAAAGCCTGCTTTTGTGTGAGGGCCTTGAGGGCGAGAGGTGGTCCGGGCGTCGTTCCTCTCGGCCAATGGGCGCCCATCAGGGCAGCAAGGTGCCTGAGGACAGGAAAGAAGATGGGGCCTGGAGAAAGATGGAATGGACGAGGAAGCACGGCTCTTCTCGTACTGGTAGATAAATAAAATGCCCTCGTAGATTGGTCGTGAGTGTCCTAAGTGAGACCAGGATGATGGCTCCTCCATGTGCCGATGCAGAGCTGGCCTGCCGAAGACAACGCGGTTCTCAAGAAGAAGACGACGAAGAAAAACACAGTGGGCACTCCAGGTCCCCAACGCCTATTAGAAGTTGGCCCGAGCTCCATGGGACTGGAAAAGGAAAAAAAGACATATTGACAGCAGAGTGGATGACCTCGGAAAACATCACGGCTAGACGAGGAGAGACACACAGCCTCCAAAACAATCAAACAACAAGGTTGGCCTATTTCATCTTCAAGGAATGACCCAAGCTGACAGAGATTTTACACATGGAAAGCAGTTCGGAAGACGATTTTATTATGATGCGACTCGAAATGATACTCGAAATCGACGACAACGCCGAGTCCGGCCCCGAAAAAAATATCCTCCTACACAAGAAGACGGCGCATTCGATCCCCAAAGCTTCAATTCGCGGCTCAAAATAGATATCAATTCGTGGCGTGACTGGATGAGAAAAGGGGGAGGCCCGTGCGCCTAGGCGGTTTGTTGACTTTGAGTCAATCAACATCTTGGTTGTCTTGGTTGGAGGACGGAAGGAGGTGGACACTGAGATGCTGTTGGGCGCACGGTGCCACGGTGTTGGTGCTCTGGCAGTCGAGTCACGGGAGAGGAGGGAACAGGGAAGAGTTGATCGGTGGGAGAGGATGGGAGGACATGAGGATATATACTTGCTACAAGAAGAAAGAGATGGGATTGAAAGGCAGCCAGATACAAAGGGTATAGAGAGCATTTGTTCTTGTTGTTCTTTTAGACTACATCCGAGGTTTGCTCGCGAGAGATATCATGAAGAAGGCGAGGCTATTCACAGTTGAGACGGAAGGGCACGGTGTTTGAAAACGGATCGGCATCTATACACACTCGAGGAACAAGCACAGTGAATCATTGGGAAGCAGACAGGTGATATGTCAAAGCCGTCTTTGTGCACTCGATGCTGCATCTGAGTCTCCAAGTCTCGAGCCGAGGGAAAAGAAGGAATCAAATCTGGGAATAGCATCATCCATCCTCCCACACCCTACCACGAGATACTCTACGTTACCTCGACCCATACTCATCAGCATCACCCCAGAATAGAAACTACCATGGTGACGGAGGGGAAGATCGCCCCTCGCCAAGCGGGACCATCCGTCCCACCCACCACCACGCCACACCCCGGGCCATCGCCAAGACAAACTCCTCCTCGGGCAACCCCTCACGCCCCTCCACTTCTTTTCCCAGGAAACAGAAATTTCCATATTAAGCACTCAAGGTTACAAGCGAGAAGAAACATTCACATGGCATCGGGTAAACTGTCCATCATGAAAGTCTCCGTCTCCGTCTCCTGACAACCGTGACATCGTCAGCCAAGCCTGAACCGTACCCGACAGACGACGTAAGATGCGGGGGAATTCATTTGACACGGTCTCGGGCGCACACCTTCAACGTGTTCTTTTCTCAACACCACCACCCCAAAAAAACAAACCTTCAAATCTTGGACTGAAATCCAAGCACATGTCAGGAATTTTTATAGAAGCGGTGTGAGAAGCGCGCCGCATGCAGTTGAAGACTCAAGGTGCAGGAAAACTCCACAATTGGGCAACTTGGACTAACCTGATCCTTCTTTGGCGCGCGCTGTCCTGTCACTGTGCAGCTGTTGAGAGTGTGTGTGTTTGTGCAGGGGTGTGTCTGTGGTCATCCAACCTCCCCCTCAAATATTTCATCTTTTGCCCCTCGCTCAACACACTTTTTTTTATTTTTTCCCTTTGTTTTCGCATCATTTGTTTCGCTCTTTTTTATTTTTTTATTTTTGTTTTTCACGTTTGAAAAACCCCTCGAAAAGAGGTGTATCATGGTTATGACAAACCTACCTACCTTACCTATAAACGTTTAGACCAATAAAAAAAAACCCAGAGGTTCAGCACCACATCACAAGAACCTCAAAATGCCACCACAACCAACCGCGCCCCTCGGCCCCTCGGCATTCATCCGCTCCCTCTCCGCCCGCCTCAACATCCACGCCGCCCTCGCAGGCGACGAAGAGCACCTCCTAAACTCCATCTGGATCCTCCTCATGCTCCTCGAGGCCCTCCTCGTCATCCTCTTCGCGCTTCGCAGCTTGTACCGATCCGTCCGGTTTCGCTTCTTCCTCAGGCGACGACAGAAAAGGGTCATAAGCAGTCGGCCTGGGACCGGATACAGCAGCATTGCCAGTGGTGGCGGTGGTGGACGACGACCTTCGACAGGATACAGGAAAGTTTCGGGGGCAAGTTTAACTTCGGCGTGGGACGATGAACATGAGAAGAAGGAGTTTTATGTCCTGGGGGAGAAGGACTGGATGGTGGATGGCCAACTTGAATACTACGGCGGTGGTGATCAAAAAAGATATGATGGGAATGCGAGGGAGCAGCAGCAGTGGCATGGGAGGTATCCGATGACTCCTTAAAAAACGACTCACTCGGGTTCTTCATCGGGTTGGCCCAATGGCAAGGAATGGGCGGCGGAGCAAGAAAAAAAAAAAAAATTGGGGATGAAGCATGTATGAGGGAACGATGGAAATGATTATTTACGACTACAACAATGATGGGACGGTGGGATTCTTTTTTTTTTTTTTATCAAGCATATGCATTTTTGCATCAGATATGGGCGTTTTATAACGGTTGGGAGGGATTGATTATTTGGGGCGGGCAACTTTGATTATACCTACGTTTAAAACATGATGGATACCTACGAAATGTTATATACCACACAGAATGGAACAAATGGAATCGACATACTCTTACATATTACCTTGATACATGATACTAGGACTCAAAAGCATGTCGGGAGACAGACGTGAATTCTATGCAAGTTCTCGAGCTTAAACATGTGACAAGAACAAATAAGACAATTGCCTAAAGAAGAATCACCGTCTGCTCGACCCTCCTCGCCTGGCCAAAAGTAGCCAAACCCCTTCCCTCCACCCTGCTCGCCTCCAAAATCTCATAAACCGGCACGCCAGCAAACCCCTTCACGATCCCCCCAATGGTAGGAAACTTCTCCATCACCCATCCTTAACCACCTCCTCCCTCTCCAACTGCACTCGATACTGTCCTCTTTCACATCAATATCGCAAAACACCTTTGGCATTCCTAGGTCCTCTCTGCCCGTAATGATCGGATCTGCCTCGTTTTCAAACAAGACCGGCAGCCAGGAGCCTTTGTATACCGCCCCGTCTTCGCACGTGTACTGGACTCCGTGTATCCACAGCCCAAAGTAATTGTATCAAAACCCGCCCAGCCAACCCAGGTTCTTCAGTTCGACGCACCGAAAGCTGGCTTCCGCCACGGTCCCGGGCGAAGTAAATGAGAAGGCGGGGGATGGAAACCAGTTCTTCAGATATGTGGCCGAGGTCTTGAATCTGATATTATTTGTGACGGCCCTCGCATCAAGATTTGGTGGTTGTGGTCTGCCGAAGGGGGTGCCAGACGGGAGGAGAGCGACCAGGGAGGCTGCGTCTTCGATTGCGATACCGGCTAGGATGGCTGTCAGTGAGGAAAATGCAGGAGAGACTAGACAAGCGAACCTCCTTGCCCTTGATCTGTTTGCAGTACGAATTAGTCTTGATCGCACATCAGCGAATAAATTTGTACTGACAAGGCAAAAACGGATGGGCCGCGTCTCCCAGAAGAGCGAGCTTCCCTTCCACCCATCGGGGGATCTTTTTCATATCCAGCAGTGTCCAAGCCTTGAGACTGTTCTCGTCTGCCATACCCAGCAAGGCTTGAACTTTAGGGCCGAAGTCTGAGAAAATGTCGAGCAGGGTTTCCTTGGTGGTGTGTTGGTCCTAATCTTGATAGTCTCGTCAGTGGGTGATAATCGGAAGGGAACTCAGAGTACACTGACCATTCCCTGAGTTGCTAGCTGTGTTTTCAGAGAGATAACTCGGGTGTATGGCCAAGTAGTTCATAACTGTGTTATTGTTGCAAGGATACATGACAACCCGGCGATCGTTGGCATACCAGAATGTCATGTACCCCTAACGGCTTGCGACATCTTTTGTCAGGGGGTTCGCGAGCGTGGTTTCGTGCGGCACCATGAAGCGGAAGGCACTTTTCCCTGAACTGAATGGTCTTAGGTTGGGGGCAATATATTTTCGTGTGACAAACTGCTATTGTCAGCCTTGACGTGTGGGACTCACAACCGGATTGCCTTACACCAACACCGTCCGCACCGATCACCAGGTCTCCCGAGAACTTGGTGCCATCTTCGAGCGTAACGGTGCCCTTGACGGCATCAACGTCAACAACGCGACTTGATGTCTTGAGAACTGCCGGCGGTCCTTCTCCCTCCTTTGCCGTCGCTGCGCCCTTGAGGGCTTCGTGGAGGCGAACGCGATGGGATAGAACCCAGATCTAGTCAAGTTTGAAAGCCGGTCAGGTCCTAGAGATCTGGGTATTACCAACCGCCGGAAGAGCATCACTTGCGTTCTGCCATTGCTTCAAGGAGGTTCTGAGGTCAATATCCGCGCGTAGTACCCCCGTATAATCGTACTCGAGAGAGCTGCCAAGAGGATCAGTTTCAGATGCGAAGAGCGAGAAGGCGCTGCGCATCACTTACACCATGTACAGGGTTCGCACCGAATGTCTCAGGATAGATGCCAAACCTTCGGAGAATGCCATGGCAGTTGGAGGCGAGGTGAAGTGCTGCCCCTGCTTCTTTGGCCAGTTCTGAGCGCTCAAAGAGCTGGATGCGAAATCAGTTTAGAATTCCGGGGGCGTCTACGGGGCAACGGAGTCCTCACGGTGACCTGGTGACCCTGTTTCCGGAATCCCACAGCAGCGGTGAGTCCCCCGATCCCTATTCCAGTGCCCCGGATATTAGTTTTCTCAGCACCGGGCAGACCCGGCCAGCTGGTCGGGCATTACCTGCTCCGACAATCAAAATCCGGAGTGGACCATCCAAAGATTCCTTCCCTACGGATCCCATGGTGTGCGGGTCCGGTGAAAACCTTTCACACTCCCAAGAATCAAATCGGCGATGAAGAGACAAAGAGTTACAGTTCACTCCAACGGTGCTGGTGCGAATCATGTTCTTATTACCCTGGCATTTATTCCTGTTCGACTCGTCCGACGGACTCCGGACCTTGCTAGGTTGGGGCCAACAGACGTTGAACACGGCGATTGATGCATATTTCTCACCTGCATTTCATGTGACGAGTTCCGGTTGACCCAGTGAAATTGTCCAATCATTTGCTTTTGCGTTCAGCTGTCCGGACCTGTGTCTCATTCAGTCGCCTAAATGGACCGGTGGTCCGTAGAACTCACCATTGAAACAAGTTCTCTGCAGCCAGACCATCGCAAAACACTTCAAAGATGGCCATCAAGAAGCCTGCGGTCCAGCCGGACGAGTGGAATGATATTTCCTCCATCGATGACACTTCTTTTGAATACGTCTTTGAACAAAATGTAAATGTCCCTCTGCAGACGGGTAATGCCGTCATTCGGTGCAACGTCTATCGGCCCAAGACGTCGGCCCTCGTGCCGGTGCTTGTCACTTATGGCCCGTATGGGAAGGATATCCCTTACAAGGAGTGAGTAGTAAACCTCACAAAAGGGAATGGATGGGACTGACCGGTTTCAGTTTTCATGCCAAATCCTTCTCAGAGGTGAACCCGCAGCACAAGTCAACTCATTCAGCATGGGAGACTCCAGACCCCAAATTCTGGACTTTTCACGGATATGCCGTTGTCCGCGGTGATGAAATTGGCACCGGCCAGTCTCCTGGATTTCTCAATACCATGTCGCGCGACACGAGCGAAGCATTCTGTGACTTGATTGAATGGGCCGCAGAGCAGCCGTGGTCATCAGGAAAAGTTGGTCTCCTTGGCATCAGCTACTATGCCGGAAGCCAGTGGCGTGTGGCTGCGCGGAAGCCGAAGGGTCTGGCAGCAATGATTCCCTGGGAGGGTATGTCGGACTATTACAGAGATCGTTGCAGGCACGGCGGTATCCTCTCCAATGCGTTCATCGAATGGTGGTGGAAGCGCCAGGTCGTCAGCAATCAATACGGACTGGCCGGGCGTGCAGCGAGAAATTGGGGGCCCGACACCATCGAAGGAGACATGTCTGAGGAGGAGCTGGAAGCTAACAGAAGAGATCAGACTGTTGACAACCGCGCCAACTTCTTCCGCGACCAGGAACACTACGCATCCAAGGAGTACAACATGGGGGATATTGAGGTTCCGTTGCTGTCTGTCGGTAACTGGGGAGGCATTTTGCTTCACCTCCGAGGAAATATTCAGGGGTACCTGCATGCAGGGTCAGAGTTCAAGTATCTGCGGATGATCACGGGCAGACATGATCTCCCATTTTACTACGAGGAAGAAGTAGAGATTCAGCGAAGCTTCCTGGATGCTTTTCTAAAGGGAGAGGGCCAAGCCGGTTGGGCCACTCATGGAAAGGTGGCTCCGGTGAGTATGGTGGTACGCAAGGGAGATGCAGGGCACAACGATGCCGCCAAGGAGAGAGAAATGTATCCCAGACGGGAAGAGCAGGAGTGGCCCATTGCGCGAACCGACTACCAAAGGCTTCACCTCAACCCTGATATGAGCCTCACCGAGGACAAACCAGCCATCTCTAGCGAGCAAAAGGTTTCTTATCGAGCCCTGGGCACCATCGAGAAGCCACAGGCTGTCACCTTCACGAGCCGACCCTTCGACAAGGAGACCGAGATAACAGGTCACATCGTCGCACATCTCAACGTCTCAGTGACTCCCGATAGAGGCGGGCCTACACCATGCGATATCGACTTATTCCTTACACTTCGTCACCTGGGTCAAGATGGCAAAGAGGTATTCTACACTGGCACTTCTGGAGATCCGGTCCCACTCACTAAAGGCTGGCTGAGAGTAACTTTACGGAAGGTCAACAAGGAGCACCCCAAGCATAGAGATTGGTTGCCGCATCGGGATTACACGACCAAGGATGTGCTGCCTGTGATTCAGGGCGAAGTGTATGCTGTTGATGTCGAGATCTGGCCGACTTGTGTAGTCTTGGCGAAAGGTGACAGGTTGATTCTCGAGGTTGCTTCTGGCGATACTCAGGGTAGTGGTCTCTTCTTGCATAACGACCCTGTTGATCGGTGAGTTCTTTCCGTCTGAATGATTGGTGAGAAAAGTGTCTAACACGCGGATCAGGGCTCCTGAACTTTTGCAAGGCATGAACCACATCCACTTTGGGAAGCAGTACGAGAATTATCTGGCGGTGCCTGTCATTCCGCTTAAGGAGTGAAGAAACGACATGGCAAGGCTATATATATACAGAGGAGAGCACAATGGATCTTTTTTTCTCGTCTATACCATCCAAGTTTTCAGAATCATATGTTTTCACCATGTGAACAACCACAAGCCAAGCAACCCCAGAGGCCCCCTCCCGGTCTTCCCCTCACCTCACTCCTGCTGATCGAGGGTAGATCGGCGGGGCATCAAGTCGAAGCAGCTTGAAACCTTATTCCCTGCAGATCGACGTCAACGAGCGGGGAAGTCAACTCATTCTTCCGGAACACCGACTGAACTTCATCGGCAAACGGACCTGCTGAGTGGGGATGGAAGCTTGGTGAACTGAACTGGCGACCAGCTTCCCCGCTTTCCCAAGCTTCGCCCCGTTACACAAACGTTGTGCCTGGTGTGCCTGGGCCCTGAGAGGCACACGTAATTTGCTGGGTACGGCCGATCAATCACAGGTTGGAAACACCAATAATCGCCCCCAATTATTCCGAGTCGGACGGATGCAGTCATTGCAATACGCAAAGTGCAGTATCATTCCGAATTGATGGATGGCATTGGATTCTTACTTCTCCACGCGGAACTGGCAGGTGATCTCAGCTAAGACAGAGGCGAATCTTGGTATGAGAAGCCAGGGCCAGACAAGACAGAAAGAAGACGAGTGCAGCAAGCCATGAACCCCACCTTGGGACCTTGGTGCCCCGCCAGTACCATTGAAGGACCTCGCAGGAGCAGCGGCATACAACCGGCAGCAAGACCTCGCAGCTCAACAGCTCCTCAGCTCTTTTCTTTGTCTCCAATTGATGCGCCGCTACGTACCTGGAAATTGTTAAGCTCCCGAGTCACTCCGACATTCAGACTCGAAACGCAATCAATTGACCAGCCACCATTTCGACTCTAAAACACGTGCAACCTCGAACAAAATGTTTTTTGATACTCAAAGAATGACAAGACCCAATTGCCGGATTTTACTGGGTCCTCGTCGAGGAGAGGTGTTGGCTGACAGGTAGTGGGTCGCTGGTCCCTGTTACCCCAGATTATTTCCCCGGATTTTGGTGAGCCTAGGGAGTGTGTTAATGCAAGACGCTCGGACCAGGAGTACTTTGGTCTCCTGTCCGTATCGTTCCATGATGATGTACTCGTCACGCGATCCCGTGATGAACACCCCCGACTGGACCTGGGGGACCAACGTGATCACTCTCCTGACAATTTTACCCCGCCCGGTCTGACGAAACAGGAGATCGACTGGCAGGAACAGCTCTTTCCCGTCAGGCTCAAGACCAAAACCCCTCCCGTCCCCGAGCTTCCCCTCTCTCCTCCTTTTCCCCTTCTCTTCTTCTTTGTCCAACAACAACGGTAACATCTCATCATCATCTGTGATCCTACAACAAGCTGCAACCATCCAACTCTTCCTGTGTCTCTCTTCTTGTGTAAGAGACGAGATACATCATCCTGACAACAACAAAACCAATTCCCATCACCCACACACCTCATCGCACAACCAACCCAACATGTCTGAACCACTGACCAAAGTCGACTCCGCCGTCCAAGGTTTGTCCTCTTCTCCCCCCAAGGAGGGCGTCAAGCATAGGCGAGCAAGCTCCAGCGCCAATGGAGTCATGAACATCAACGACCTTGGTATGTTTTCCTTTTTTACGCAATCCATCAAACTCCCCCATCTAATCCATCACAGAAAAGGACGGCGTTGAGCTCCAAATCGCCAAGGAGACACAAAAGACTGGGTGGTAAGCTTTTCCTTTTCCCTCTGATGCAATGAGTGAGGTGGGCTGACCCCGCATCTCCCGATCTGCAGGAAGATCAACACCTCGCCAAGCACGGTAGAAGAGAAGGACATTCTCAAGAAGCCACTCACAACACCACTGGTCAAGAAGATTGACTTGCACTTCCCATTGGGACTCGAGGTAACGGCACGAAACCTCAAGGGAGTAACCATCAAGGATGCATTGGATGCCATTCACAAGCAGTTCAAGAAGCGGGTACGGAATCATGCTCCTCTCCTCTTTTGGCCTTGTCACATCAATACTGACTGTTTCGCTCAAACAGGCTGACGACGAGCTTGACCAACCATACCTGGCAGGCTTCGAGTGGGACAAGGAGGAGTCGTGGACTCGTCTGGTTGTACACCTCCAAAAGGATGCAGGCGTCTCCTCTGGCGGTTCAAAGAAGAAGAAGAACAAGGGCGGTGACGAGTAATGAAGGACTCGCCCCCTTCTGCAATATCCCCCCTATCGTGCTCTTTTTGAAGAGAATGGATTATTGCCACAGATGACGCCCGCCTCGGAACCCAGGACGAGGTTGTTGCGCTCATCAAGATGATTTCCCTTCTGTATGATGCCTGATGGTTTAGCATTTGGCCATCTGACACGCATTACTTATTCATGACCCGGCTCGGCGAAGTCGTTTTATTTTTGGGACTTTGACGGAGGACAATTACTGTATCAAGTAGCTTTGAGCTTTTGCACTCTTGTCAATTGAAGGAAGGACATCCCCAATCACGCATTTACATCTGCATTTGAGTTGCAACAGTGTTGATATGGTGTCATTTTGATGAATATGGTCCCTTGAAGCCAAGTTGGCGATGGATCTCGATCGAATCGGGCGGTTTCGCAGAATGCCGGAATGGTTGAGTGGTGGTGTGGTGCGGGGTTGTCGGTGGCCTGATTTGAGCATGCCAGTGAGCGACGGTGGTGCGAGAGGGGATTAGATTGGATATTAAATGCGCCGTCCCATTCTCGCGACATGCAGAGATAAAACTCTGCAACTCAGGCCATTTATGTCTGTTCATTTGATGTTGGCTCTGAACATTCACCCCTTTCTTTTTTTCCCCTCTCATCACGCACTTCGACTCGGAAGGGCTTCGATGACGTTGAAGAAAGGTGGAAAGGGTATGGGTCTGGGTTCCATCGTTTACTTGCAAGGATGTGAGCAGTGGGTGGAGCTCTCTCTCTCTCTCTCGGCCGATGAACCCGGTGGAATGCCCAGCGAAATTGAACTGTAGAGGTGGTCCGAGCTTTTTGAAGAGGGAACAAGGATGAGCGCGGGGACGGAAAGAGACGGCTTACAGCGGGTTTGAGAGGTCGTGCGGAATTGATGGAAGATGCAATTGAGAGACGAGTTGAAGAGCAGTTGGACAATTGGACCTTCCGGATTGTGAATTAGACTCGGATGCTTTTCTCTGGCTGGGGAAGATGACGGCCGCCGGGTTTCACAATGCCGCGCGCGGGGTGGTGGTGGTGGTTGGTTTTAGTGGTTGAGCCGAGCTTGCCTGTGGGAAGTTTTAATTATCTATTAAAGTTCAATAAAGCTGGACTTTTGTTTTCCCCCGGATTCCCCCCCCCCCCCTTCTCCCAAAGCTCTCTTGAACCACACTTACAAAAGCACAGTAGCACCGAAGAAGGTTTTTTTTCGGTGTCGAAAAAGGGGAAAAAGCAGAAAGGGGACGACAAAATTTGGAAAAGAAAAAGTTACAACGAAAAACTGGGGAATAAATTACAGAAACAATAACCGAAGAAGAAGAAAATAACGGCAACGATAATTGGAAGAGAAAAAGTCATCAGAAACAAACAAACAAACAGACAGACAAAATGCCCGTCACGCAGTTCGACATACCCGAGAAATACACTTACCAAAATGGGTTTGATAACTACCTCGAGTATGTTTCCCCCCACCCTCTTCTCTATCCTCTTTTTCCCAAGTATGATAAATAATATCGTAAAATGTTGTGTTGACGACGACGGGAAAATAAAACAGATCCGAGTCCGTCCCCGGCGCTCTGCCCATCGGCCACAACTCTCCTCAGAAACCCCCCCTAGGATTATACGCCGAGAAGCTTTCCGGGACGGCATTTACCGCCCCCCGGCACGAGAACAAACAGAGCTGGCTGTACAGGATCCTGCCCAGCTGCGCGCATCCTCCGTTCGCTCCGGCCGAGGCTCCGAACGAGAGCCTTGTGGGTAAAGACGGAGAGGAGCTGGAGAGGAAGAACAAGCTGCATTTTATTCCTAATCAGCTGAGGTGGGATCCGTTCGAGTTGGAGTCGGAGGGGAAAGAAGAAGCAAAGGATTGGGTTGAGGGTTTGCATAGAGTCGCCGGGGCTGGGGACCCGACTTTGAAGCAGGGGTTGGGGATTTACGTGTACGCTGCGGGCAGAAGCATGGATCAGAGGGAAGCGTTCTACAGCGCCGACGGGGATTTGCTGATCGTGCCGCAGGAAGGGGGGTTGGAGGTTAGGACCGAGTTTGGGTGGATGGTTGTTCGGCCGATGGAGATTGCCGTCATTCCGAGGGGTGTCAAGTACAGAGTGGAATTGGTCGAGGGGAAGCCGGTGAGAGGGTACGCGCTGGAGTTGTACCAGAATCATTTTGTGCTGCCCGAGTTGGGGCCGATCGGGAGCAACGGATTGGCGAATGCGAGGGATTTCCAGGTCCCCGTTGCGAGCTTTGAGGAGGACCACGGCACCGATGCGTCCGACGGGGAGAACGAATACGCGATTAAGGTCAAGTTCAACAATACGCTCTTCCAGACGACGCAGAGGCACACGCCGTTTGATGTCGTGGCGTGGCATGGGAATTACTATCCTTATAAATACGACCTGGGACGGTTCAACACCATCGGCTCTACCAGCTTTGACCACCCCGATCCGTCAATCTTTACCGTCTTATCGGCCCCCTCGGAACGCCCCGGAACTGCGATAGCGGATTTTGTCATTTTCCCGCCGAGGTGGCTAGTCGGTGAGGATACCTTCCGTCCGCCGTGGTATCACAGAAACACCATGAGCGAGTTCATGGGTCTGATCAAGGGAGGATACGACGCGAAGAAGGGCGGAAAGGGCGGGTTCGTTCCCGGCGGCGCGAGCTTGCATAATGTTATGAGCGGGCACGGCCCCGACATGGAGAGCTACGAGGGTGCGAGGAACGCAGAGCTGAAGCCCCAAAAGGTCGGAGAGGGAAGCTGCGCCTTCATGTTTGAGAGTTGTCTCATGGTGGGCGTGACGGATTGGGGGCTGAAGCATGAGAGGGGGGTTTGGGGGGAGAAGGTGCAGGGGGATTATTCGGAACATAGTTGGGGCGGGGTTAAGGTTCATTGGAAGGGGGGAAAGCCTGAGTGAAGGGAAATAGAGCTACCCAGTCAAGGCAGAAGGGGGAGAGTTACTGTTTGGAGGAGGGGGATGGAGGGCAAAACGAGGCTTGTAGGATGATATCAGGCGGTTCTGTTGTCATATTTTTTTTTTGCTAGAGCATGCGTATCAAACGGTACTTTTTATTATGTCTCAACTCTTCTTGCTGTGTGTGTGTATAAAACGCCCTCCCGTGACTGACGGAGTCGGAAAGTTCAACGTTTTAGATAGTCTAAACCATGGTCATGGGGGGGAATTTGGCGTTTGAGTAGCGTTCACACACACACACACACACACACACACGCACACACATAATCGGTGAAAACGGCGACTTAGTTGGATAATAGTATTTACTAAAACCGAGGCTTTGAGACTCTCAAGCAATTTACTCCAGCGACTTGAATAAACTTCCTTCTTCTTCTTCTGCTTCTTCTTCTTCTTCTTCTTCTTCTTCTTCTTCTTCTTCTTCTTCTTCTTCTTCTTCTTCTTCTTCTTCTTCTTCTTCTTCTTCTTCTTCTTC
>MU858827.1:457435-520672 GCA_033297175.1 Cladorrhinum sp. PSN332 | reverse complement strand
TTGCGCATCCGGTCCTTGGTAGCCGTCTTTGCCTTGGTCGACTGCCTGCAAGAGACTTTCTTGCCCGAACCTTTCTTCTTGGTCGCCCTCGATGTAGATGTTATTCTCCGAGAGCCACTATTACTGCCCTTATCGCGAGAATTCTATGGTATTTCCGGGACTCCCTTGCCAGCCGGCATTGCCGCAAGCGAATTCTTAGGACGGCCGCGAGTCTTGGCCATCTTTGGGTCTTTAAGGCGGAGATACGGATCATTGTCGGCTAGGTCCCTCCCAAGATGCCAATAGTAATGAACGTCTTAGAGGGTAAGGGGCTCGGCCTTTAGTAGCTTCTCCATAATAACATGCCGGCATAGGATGCCGTACTAAAGAGCAACGATACATATCTCATCACATAGGCCAAGGGGGCGCTTAGGGGGTCTCCCTTCTTTAGCTGCGGCTCCAAGTACGTAGCGATATTCCTCATTAATAAGATCTAGCGCTTTGCCAGATACTTTAGTTGAAATCTAGTTAAGGTATGCCCTGCCCAGATATTCATAGCGAACGCGGACCGCATCGTTAGCAACCTTCTATCTAAAGACAACCCTCTGCTCGTATATCATATATATAACATTCTAGCAAAGGCTCTTAATACTATAGCGACCGTTAATGAGGAAACTCTTGATGTTCATATTAGACGCCTCTGCTATAGAGGTCACTCTACCGCCAAAGTTACAGTAATGCTTAATAAGGTGGTAGGCCCATTAGTCTCTCACGGGCATCCAGACTTTCTGGATATATCGCAACAAAGGGCTCTCATCCTTAAAGTACTTAATAAGAGATGCCCATATATTCCAGAACTACGTCTCGGTCTTAGAGTATACTAGTACTTTAAAGAAAATGACGAAGCCACGAGCATCCTTCTCAATATCTTTGGGAGTAAATGTCTCTCCGGCGCGTAGGTTATCCACACCGTCGCGAAGGTTCTTAAGAAATATTTGATCATGGGAATCTAGTTCAACCGGATCATCCCATTATGCACGATCTCGTTACTCCTCATCCTCATCATCAGGGTCGTCTCTGCGCGTCTTGCTCTTCTTCATCTTAATCCTAGCATTGATATAGATGTTCTTAAGCATGTGGTAGATACAGATCTATTGCTAAGAGTTAGGGAAGATCTCCGCAAGCGAGGCCTTCATCTCATCTTAAGAATCGGTAATAATGACATCAAGATCTGGGATGCCATATTCATTGCATATAGCCTTTATGGAATTAAAGAGGAAGTCGAACGCCGCTCTTCTTTCATTATTAACGAGGCCAAAGAACAAAGAGAGGTTGGTATTGACGTTCGAGACTGTATTGGCCTGGTAGAATGGGAGCTTAAATCTGTTAGTTTTGTATGTCATGTCGAGATAGAGCACTTCTAGGAATTGCTTCATCATATCGATCATCTTAGGGTCTGTGAACATTAAGCATTAAAGCCAATCAGGATTATCATCATCCCACTTCACTCTGTAGGGAATATAATGCCGATCGAATTGTTTGATAAGACTTCCTACCGGCGTATAGCCACCAAGTGCCACACGACGGGAACGAGCAAGCTGGTTATAGATATCTCTACGTATGGTATCATTATCGTAAAATTGGCGATAAAGTATACTACAGATCTCTCTAGCGCGAATAGACTCTTATTTTATGGTATTCTGGAGCAAGTCCGCTTCTTCTTCGGCAAAACGACGATATTGTAGATGGCTGGATAGGTCCATTGATCGAGGGTAGTTATGCAGTTAATGTTTGAGCTCCTTTCTATTATTGAAGATCCATCCATCAGGTTCTCTAATGGCGATCCCTTTCCACTAGCAGTCGCATTTGCGTAAGGATATCTGGCGAGATCGGGCTTTGGAAGGTCGAGGCTTGCCAAATCTATCGCAAAGGATATCATACCGAGTAAACTCTCCATATTAACGGTTGCGGCCGCTTCTTTTAGTGACAGCAAAGCCTTAGCCCCGATAAAAGTCTTGGTTAAGGTACCATTATAGCTACGTAACGCTTTTATATGCCTTGCCATTACCAAAGTGATTGGGGGGGTTAAGGATACCGTAATAAGCGTCGGGCGGAGGAAAATCGTCATTATCGTTCGAATTGTTCGAAGAATTATCCTCGTCTTCATAAATAGTATTAGTATCGTCATCTTAATCGTCAGGGCTCTCACAGCCATTCCAAGATTCGGTATCGGAATCGTTCTCGATGTCGAACACAGCAATACGCGCGCTTAGGCGCCACAGATCTAGATAAAGAGAAAGCATCTTAGCCTACACTATTGATAGTTAGAAACGAGAAAGAATCTGGGAGTCGCATTGACTCACCAAAAAAACGCGTTCAATAACTACAGATATACTCGATCAAGCTTGATTATAGCAAAGTAACAACATCGGTATCCACACTCTACAGTCGCATTGCTTCCTTCTGATCATCGACGACAATAACCTTACTGTCCAGCTCAATCGATTTGCAGGCTTATAACTACCCAGCTGCTTCCATGACCTTGCCCCTCTCGGTTCCATTCACTCGTAAATGGTAATAACGTACAGTCAAAGGGAGAGACCCTCAGAGACTCACGGGACCCTCTCCACGCAACAGCTTTGTGGCTTCTAACCACGCATGCCGCTATATTCGCTTCGAGGGCATATTTGCTAGCATTAACCGCTTTTCGGTCAAAGAAGCTATCGCGATAATCAGAAGGATGCCCTAGCGGAAGGACTTTGGCTAATTAATACCGCTGTCGCGGGGCACTTAGAGCGCCAAGTGCGGGGCATCTGCAGTGCTAGGAGCGACCTATATAAGAAGTTAGAATCTAATTAAAGTCGGAATTGCGTATTCAGTCGAACCGGAATAATATTGGTATTGCTTGAAAGACGGAATTGAGGGCATCGCGCGGGAAAAGCCGTTTTGATGGAATTGAATGGGGTAGTTAGTTATTGAAGGAAGAAAGAAAGTAGTAGTAAGAAGTTGGGTGTGAAGGTTGAGATGCCTGCGTTATTGGTCAAAAGCGTAGTGGTAGGAGAGGGTTGTTAGTGGCTTGCTACGGTGGCTAAGACTGTAAGTTAATCGCCCTGTGACTAGAATGAAGATTCCACCACTTATCACAAATCTCACCATAGGTTATAAATAATAAAAATTACACTGCAAGAATCGCTAGATCCAGGGCAATTGATCAATATAAAAATTACTACGTTGCAAGGCGTGGGCAAAGGTTGTTAATTGATAGAAATGAAGGCGTTTGATCAAGCTTGATTGCATATAATCAAACTTGTCGACTTACTAAGCCCTAACCCTAAGACTAATGCCCGTATATCAAAAAGGTAATGCCCCCCGATCAATTTTGGTAATGCCCCTATATCAAAATGCTAATGCCCCTCTATCAATTGCCTATATATATAGTTATACGGGGTTCAACTTTTGTAGTACATTGAAGCTTTTTTCTTTTTTTCTTTACATGTTTTGACAATACCTATTTCTATGTAGGTGCAAATGGGGCAATCAGCAAAGCTGTCTTTCTGCCTGTGTCTGTGTCTCTGTCCTGCCACTCTATGTATGTTCTTTTGTGGGACCCTTGTTTGAAACCGAAAACTGTTTCTGTTTTTTTGTTTAAAATAAAATTAAAAAAAAAAAAAAATTAAAAAAAAATTTACGCTGTGTATAATATGTTGCCTGCAAAAGACAAAGGAAATAAGCCCCGAGTACATGTACTGAACCCCCATATTAAAACAATCTTTTATGCCCGGGCACGCCGTTCCGTTTCGCCACATTCACTACCTACTAGGACTTCTTGATCTTCTCCGACATGATGCCAAGCTGTTGCAAGAGCGACGCCTCGTCAATAACCTGGTATTGATCGCCCGCCGGGGGCTCCCAGGATCTGTCAGATCTCAGGGTCTGGGTGACCTGCCAGAGGAGGGTCCTCTGGTTGACGAGATGGTCTTTGATCTCCACCCTCAGCTCGCCCGGGCCCCGGGCAGAATCCAGCTCGTTGAACTTGTCCACGTCTTGGTGCACTTGATTCATGTAGTCCTTGCGGGCGGCGGCCATGCTCAGCTGCTTCCTGTAGGAGATGTTGTCGATGTGCTGGTCGGCCTTTGTGCGGACGAGGACGCATTGCTGCCCTCTAAGACTGCAGAGTCTTCGCAGTCTCACATCCGACTGCGCGTAAAGGCAGACGACAGGTTAGAGAACCAACAAACATATTTTGGTCTGCCATACGGGAAGGAACTCACCTCTGTTAAAGTCGTCTCGTGGGCGATGACGACGGTGTCAAAGCAGTAGAGCTTCTTGGAGTAGTAGTAATCCCAGGCGGTGCAACTCGTCACCCCGGCCCCCGGCATGTCGTAGAGGACGATTTGTTTGCCCCCCTTCGTGACCAAGTCGTTGTATTTGCGACACTCCAGCGTCGTGTTCACCTCGCCCACCTCGGCGAGATTGCTGTCCCGCGGGCCCAACCCGCGAAGGCAGTTGATTATGGTCGACTTTCCTGCTCCCCGGTTGCCCACCATGACAATGTTTCGGCAGTCCGCTTCGTATCCGACTTCGGTCCGCGCGGCTCGGATATCCTCACAGCTAATATCACGGTCCGGCGGCACGCCCCTGACATCATTCTCCCTGTTAGCATATCGCTCTTTATAGGCGTTTCAAGTTCCCTTACAACTCCCGAAACGTCCGTAGGCGGCCAGCTTCAACCTCAAGCTCGAGCCGTCTTATCTCATTCTCAAGACGTTCTCCGTCCGCAAGACGTTGTTGTGTTCTTGCGTACACCTCCGCCTCCTCGATCTTGCGCCAGGCTTTGGCATTTTCGTCTATCAATACTAAGTAACCTCCACCCACAATGCTACTAGCAGCCAAGGCCAAAAGAGAAATAGGGTCAAACATGTTTCCGGTGGTAAGTGGGAGTTGTGTTGAGTACCTAGGAGTGCGGGCCTCAAGATTGATCGATCCTTGCCTGATTTATAAATTTTTGGGGGAACTGAGTGTCACTGGGAGCCCAATCGATTTGAAACCACGATGCCAAGGGGTATACCCTCAGCTCCTGACACTAACCCCCACCCGGTCACGGAGGCAGCCTGACTGTCTGCAGGGAGGCAGACTGACTCACAGACAGCTGTCAAATGTAGGTTGGCCGGCGAAGAGCGTGTTGCATAAGTAGGTGCCAAAGATCTTGGCAATATTGGGGGTCTCAGAGGGCGCCCTCCCAATAGGGGAGATCCCTGGATTCCCACCAGCTTCTCCTTTTTTTTTTTAACAACAAAACATAATGCTTCTCCTTGACACCCAGACCCTACGCGTCAAAACCTTTATCGGCCAACAGACTCCCAGATATGCCATCCTTTCTCACACATGGGGCGACGACGAACTGAGCCTGCAGGCCTTGCAAAGCGGCGGAGCCGAGCACACCAACGGCTATGTCAAGGTCTCCAAGTTTTGTCGCATCGCGCGGGAGAATGGGCACCGCTATGCTTGGGTCGACACCTGCTGCATCGACAAAACCAGCAGCGCCGAACTCTCGGAGGCCATCAATTCCATGTTCCAGTGGTACCGGAAGGCCGCCGTCTGCTACACCTATCTCTCCGACCTCGATCCTGGTGATTCGCATCAACTCCAGACCGCGTTGCCAGACTGCAGATGGTTCAAGCGCGGCTGGACCCTTCAGGAGCTGTTGGCCCCAAAGGAGCTTCACTTCTACGACTCGGAATGGAACGAACGCGGCACCAAAGCCGGCTTGATTACCTCGCTCAGCAACATCACAGCCACTCGAATCTCGGCGCTGGAGAATGCGGACGAGCTGTACTGCCTGCCCGCGGCCGAGAAGATGTCGTGGGCCTCGCGCCGGACTACCACCAGGGCCGAAGATATGGCTTACTGTCTGCTCGGCATCTTAGACGTGCAGATGGGTCTCTTGTACGGTGAGGGCCCCAAGGCATTCCGGCGCCTGCAGGAGGAGGTGATGCGCAAAACAAACGACATGAGCCTGCTCGCTTGGATCCCCGTCACGGCCGGGGACGAGATGCGCGAGATCTGGGCTAGGTCGCCAGTCGAGTTCTCATGGATCGTAGAACAAGCGGTCCAACTTGACGTCACCAGCCAGTGGAATACCGAGCTTGATATCACGAGCAAAGGCCTCCGCCTGTCCACCGTCCTGTTGGTTGAGCCCGATCAGTGTGACGGAGGCCCCCGCATCAGTGAGCCTCCCTTTCACACCGACGTGCTCGATCTGGGCTGCAACTTCTCAAATTATCTCAAAGCTACCAGCATCGGTATTCGTCTGCGCAAGTTCGGGCCCTTTTTGTACGTCAGGGATGTGGACGGCCCGCTCGCTGCGCAGCTGGTAACGTACGACCCAGAATACGTTGCAAGATACTCCAGAACGTCAGCTCGGCATCGACGAGAAACCATCTGGCTGCAAACCGAGGACAAATGCTTCCCGTATTGGATCGCTCGGCGGCCCCAGAACCTGCCCCAGATGAGATTCTACCGCGAGTTTAGGAACTATGACCCCCAAGCTGGCGGACACACTCGCGACCTGCACTTCCCCTCGAACCAGCACTTCCTTGAACCCCCGCGAGCCATCCGCGGTGAAGTCTGGAACTGCGCCAACCGAACCTACATGGCCGGTTGGGATACCACGCGACGCTGGGAGGCCGTTGTTCTGCACGTGTCCCATTACACCGGCACAGATAGGATTCTATTTGTTTGTGTCGAAGCACGCATGCGGGGTCTCGGACTCATGTGTTTTCTGGTCGAAGAGGGCGACCCCCTCGGACAGCGCATGCTAAACGCCGACCACCGAGACCGCCATACATGTACAGGTAATCAGGAGGACGAGCGAGATCTAGAGGACAGCATGATCAGAAGGTACTGGCAGGGAAGAGAGACTGAAGAAAACCTCCGCACGCTCCGAGGCAAGGTTTCCGCGACGATATCGACCGGGATCGTTCCGTCCATCTCGACCAGCCGAGAGTTATCAATCGTGACCTTTCACTTGTCCTAACGCAGCGAAGCTAGAGATTCTCGACAGTTCGGAGAGACTGGGGATCAGGCCCGCCCAGAAAACTAACTATCATCGCGGGCGACTAATCAAGCCACGGTGCCAAACCAGTTCCATACCTTAGCTACGCTTATGCTTTGATGATTCATAACCACTAATTATCGATTGGTTTCGGTGAACAATAAATAAGCTTAGTGCTTCTTGGATTGCCCGAAAAACTCGCCTGATGGCTAGGTGTTCTTGGAGCTTGTCGGCACGGCAGCCTCCCTTGAGATGATCAGATGGAATTTTTACAAGTGGTGTTGCCCAACCCGTTTTGGTGGATCCTCAAAGAGATCGGTTGTTGAGCAGCACGACTCCGAGTCCTCTTTGTCAATGACGACGTAGCTGCGGATCACTGTAGAGAAAGTGAATTATTGCTGACATGTAGATGAGCCACGTGAGGGGTCTCTCCAGACTTATGGCTTTTGTTCTCGGTGCTCTTCAATTTCCAGGGGGGCGCGCTACGAATCTCGGATGATGGTTTTTTGGACAGAAGAGCCTTTGGATTTGTTGGTGCAGCACAAGGAGTAGAGACACATCCGAGGCACCTGTGGTTGCAAATACAAACGCTCCAACAGCAAAAGCCAGTTTCTCTGAAAGCTCGCGTTCACACGCTCATGCCGCTCGTTTCAAGTTACTCACCGCAAATCACTAATTACACTCATGGCTAATCACTCTCCTTGCTTCAAAGCCCAAGTCAAAATGCTTTCTTGCTGGTATTGCATCCTCCAGATGACGCTTTGCGCATCTCTCGTTTCCCGGATCGGCCCTGTTCTGGCAGCAGAAAAGCGTGACACCTCAACACCAAACTTGCTACGAAAATACGACTCCAATTGCTCAGTCAGCACCGTCACCCAGATAGTGACCCAATCTGGCGGCACCTGCAGCACAACTCTCTGGCGGACCACCACGAAACGAGAAGCAGCCAGCACCATAACAATCACACGTACGATGCCGCCGCCGACATACTTTATGACAGCCAGTCTCCGAAAACCGTCCACAAACACATCTACCAACAGCCCTAGCATTGTTACAGTGGCTACGACACTCACAGCAATGGCAACGACAACCCAGATTGTCACACAAAGCTTGTCCGTAACATCAACATGCCCAACCGTGGTTTCCACCGTCACCTCTTTGCCGCAACCTGCACGACGCATTTCCATGCCAACCTCAAACCCGGGATCCGGAACCGAGTATCTCGACTCCGGCTTCCCAGGCTCTCCTTACATCCACTGGAAAGACGACTGCGACTTCATGGACACACACGAGGACAACCAGCTCAGACAGCGCGACCCCATGGGCATCGAAGACCTCTACTACGACCTCTGGCGCGGGACCCCCGACCGCAAAAGGAAGGCCTACACCCCCTAGGACCCCGCAGCCGGCGGGGAAGCCAAGTACGCGGGGACGATGCAGTGCCGCACGGAGCTTGACACGCCCCCGTTCAACCCGGCGGTCATCAAACGGTACCTCGAGATGCTGGTAGCGATAGGAGGGCTGTGGGAGATCCACGGCCGCGGATGCCACCGTCTGGGTTGTCAGGAGAACAGCGCCATCTGGTGGTGCAGTCGCGTCGATCCGGCCCTTTTCCCGTGGATCGGCGCAAACGCGAATGATATATACGACATGGCGAGGAGAGTGATGAATACCTGCTGGAACGACACGAGCGGCGGCGGGCTCTACATGAATGGTTATCAGTATTTCGCGGCTAATCATCCGCGGGCGGCCGGCACTCGGGTGTTTTTGGGCTATGCGAATTGCGCCGACAGCGTTACTAGGCATCCTCATGATTACTATGCGAAATATGATGCCAAGAATGGGGGTGCTTGGTGAGAGGCGGCTGCGAGGTGTGTTTACCAAGTACCTACCTAGGAATCGGATAGAAAGTACCCAGTTTAGAGTAGGGATATTAAGAGCTAATAATGATGTGAAAAAGAATAATCTTGAGGTGGCTGCTTTTGTGTCAAGTAAAAAGGAATCATGTGCTCAACTGCTTCTGCCACCCCAGGTAGGGTTATCTCCTAGTTGGCGCCAGCAAAGTTATACCAGCACAGCTTGTTCTTTGTACTAAAATTAAGTGAGTTGTTTTCTAACGCATCTCCTCCTTTGTTATCATGACCTATTCCGCGGCATGGGCAAACAGCCGACAAATAATAACCGATGACATACGAGGTGAAGTTTTCCATCTCAACTCCCACGCTATACGCCAGGCAGCATCCGGCGCATTTTGTCATTTTAAAGCAGTAAAACCCAGGACCCCCTTATCCCTCTTCACCACACCACGCGATCCGTATTAGGCCTTCCTGGTCAGCAAAATAAGCAAAGATTCTTCCTCTGCGTCCCACAACCACCAAAAATCATGCTCTTGGCATCTTCGCTCCTGGTAATCAATCAATGTGCTACTCCTAGGGGTTCACTTCTAACCTCCCCTTCCCCAGTGTCTCCTCCCTGTGCTGGTCGCGGGCAACCAGCACGTAATCAAATACCTCACAGTCCGCGTCACAAACGAAATCACCACCACACGCTACATCACGACCTTCCTCCCTGCGAGCACAACAAGAGTCACCAAAACTGTAACATCTACCAAAACGGCAATTTCTGCTCTACCCGAAGTCGCAGAGACCGTAATCACAGACGATGATGCCACGGTGACGCTGAAGCCAATGACAGCGACCGACCTGAGGCCGGTCACTACCACCAAGAACAGAGACTCCAACCCGCTCACAAATCCCCGGGAGTCAAAAGCAATCACAACCACCGTAACAAACACCCTCATAGTAACAGCCCTCTCCTCGGCAGCCACGGCAGAACCCATAACCCCCATAACTCCCAGCGAGCCCTCGCCGCCCTACGTCCGCTGGGCAGGCCGCGTCCCAGACCCCAACAACGGCACGGTAATCACAGTCAACCCCATCGGGATAGACGACCTCTACGAGAAGCTAAAAAGCGAATATCCGGACCGTGGAAACACAATCCAGGATTACGGCGACGACTACAACACTACCAGCTGGGAGCCCGAGGAGGAGTCGACACACGCAAACAGATGTAGGAGCGACACTCCCCCTTTTGACCCCGACGTCATAAAAAAACACGCGCAGCGCCTGAGGGAAGTGGGCGGCAGCTGGGTGATTGAGAGCCAAGGGTGTCATCGGCTTTCGTGCGAGAAGAACAGCGCCATCTGGTGGTGCAGTGTCAGTCATTCTTCTTTTGCTTTACCTCTAAAAAAAAAAAAAAAAAAATGATATGTGACAGCTGATTTTTTTGTTGAAAACAACAAAACTTGATATAATTACAGGACGTGATGAACCGGCCCGTGAACAACAAGATCGAGAATCGCAAACCCAGGAACCTAACGCAGGGCGTCGCGAACGGTAGTGATCTATACCACGTGGCGATGCGTATCACGCAGCAGTGTTGGGACGAGCAGGACAAAATTCATCACCACGGGGGGTATCAGTGGTTTAGTCCTTCCGATGTGGACTCGGGGTACACGGTCGTGTATTTGGGGTATGGGGTCTGCACGGACGCGACGTCGGATCATCCGTACAAGTACCTCTATAATGGGACCGACGGTGTTTACGGTGGTGGCTGGTGAGGGCAGGCTTCTTGAGTGGGTGGGTCTAAAAGATAACACGGAAATTTTGGACAGAGGCCATTGATAAATCTTGGATTCTTTTTCGTGAGACAGCAAGAAACTGCAAAGACGTGAGGTGCTCTTTCCCCCTTTGCGTGCTCCCCATTTTAAGTCGAGGTTCACTGCCGAGTGGATGTGGAAGGCACCGACTGCAAACCCCACCTCACTCTTTCCATATCTCAGCAACAGCACTCAGCGTTTTAAACTTGGGAAGCACCGCTGTTTCATCAACATCCAACTCCAAACACACGTCCATCATCAGATAGCCCACGTATCTGTTCCACCACGCAAGCATCCCTTGTTGTCCCGCAACACCAACTCCCGGCACCGGCAACCCCAACCGAAATATAACCCCCCTAACTCCCACCCAACCAACAACGTTACATGCCAACACCGGGTATTATATCCAATCACCCCTTCAAAAAAGATCCCTGCATTATTATCTCCTTCGGGAGTTGTCTGCATACTACCAAATTGCTAGTAAGCATGCAAGAGCGACATTGCACCAATCCAATTCAGCCTTTCATGTTTTTTTATGTTATGCTTGTGTGACCTTGGATACCGTCCTCCGCATAACCTGTGAAAGAGGGGGGACCGGGATAATACACAATTGAAAGAAGCCGGCATTTGATGGGTTACAACATGAACAGGGTGGCAGATAAGAGAATGCAAGATAATAAAACGGTTAGGTGGGCGTGTGGGTGTGGTGGTTTAAAACCCGGGAGATGTGGCGCTTCCCTTTTTCTTTTGGTCACCACCTTGCTTTGTTTTTGACAGGAGATTGGCGATTGATGGTGTCTTAAACCCTCTTCTTTTTCTCCGGCGTCATCATTCCTGCCGCTGTCCAAAATGGCCGAACCAGCACCAATCGCAGTCCCGGCGCATCGCTCCCGCTTCGCCTCTGAAAAACGAATCATCTTCATCTGCTTCCTCATCGCCCTCGGTCAGTTCCAATATGGCTACGACTCGGCAGCCATCGCCGGCTTCCAATCGATGCCCGCCTTCCTACGAATCTTCGGCTACGTCGACCCAACGAACCCGATCGGACTGAACATCTCGACCGACGTCCAACGCCTGATTCAGTCCCTCATGAATGTCGGAGGGTTTCTTTCCGCCGTCATCATGTACGCCTCTCATACTCGGCTCAGTCGCAAGGTTGGACTCTGGCTTGGCTGCTTCTTTGGAATACTCTCAGTCAGTCTGATGATTGGCTTCACCAACTTGGGCGGACTGTATGCTGGCCGATTAATGCTGGGAATGTCCAACGGTTTCTTCGTGCCCTGTAGCGTGACGTACATGAGCGAAAGCGCCCCGAGCCTGCTGCGAGGGCCCATCGTGGGAATGACGACATTTCAGACGAGCCTGGGAGCCCTGTTCGGAATTTTGGTTGATAATTACAGCAAGGGGTATCCGGGGGACTACGCGAGCTGGAGAATTCCTCTGGGTGTGATGTATGTCGTGCCGACCTTCATTGGAGTGTTGTTGATTTTCTTGCCGGATACGCCGAGATATTACGTTACGAGAGGGGAGGATGAGAAAGCGATCAGGGCGATTCGGCGACTGAGAGGAATCAAGGATGAGGCGTTCTTAAGGGCAGAGGTGGAGGATATCAAGAGCGCTTTCTTGGCTGAGAAGGAGCTGCATGCTGGCGTGCATCTCAATGATATGTTCAGGGGACCGGATTTGAGGAGGACGCTGTTGAGCATCGGGGCGAATATTGGTGGCTCGGCAACGGGCGTGACCTTCATGGCTGGGTTCTCGGTGTATCTGTTCGTTCAGGCCCGAGTTGGATCTCCGTTCGAATGGGTCATGATCTCTTTGGCCATCGCTCTGACCGGCAATATGGCTGCTTTCCCCGCGATGAAATATTTTGGCAGAAGGGAGTTGTTGATCGTTTGCTCTCTGATCTCTTCGGCCATGATGTTTGGTATGGCGATTGTCTACACCGTATCCGGCGGTGGGAACCCAAGCGCGAGCAAGGCGCTTGTCGCTCTGAGCATCGTCTATACCTGGATCTATGGAATCGGGCAGGGGCCGGTCATGTGGGCTCTTTTGGCGGAAATTCCGTCTCAACGGCTCCGCTCGCAGACGGTTGGAACCGGATCAGGCCTCAACTTCATCGTCGGTTGGGCGGTATCCTTCTTTACCCCTTACTTCATCAACCCGGATAAGTTGGGCTGGGGTCCCAAGTATGGCTATATCTGGGGTGCCAGCAATCTCATTCTCGCTCTTTGGACATACTTCTTTATCCCCGAAACCAAAGGTAGAAGCTTGGAGCAGCTCGATGAGCTGTTTGAGAAGGGCGTCGGCGCGAGAAAGTTTTCTTCGTACGTCGTGGAGCGACAGTTGGTTGAGGATTTTGGAGAGGAGCAGCATAAAGCAACTGTGGTTCAGGTTGATGATGTGGAGAAGAAGTGAACTGAGGTGGGATCCGAATCATATAGTAGTAGACAGGTACAATGATCAGCAACAGCTTAACCGCCCGGGTTCTAGAGGCCTCTTTCCGTCCAGTCGAACATGTTGTCGTCCTCGAATCCACTGGCGGTGAATAATTGACGGAATAGTGTACGAAGATAGGGGCGTGCTTGATGAAGGTGGCAAACTCGTGCGGTAGAATACCCTCGCAAAGATCTTCTCCCGACAGACTCTTCTTAACCTCTTTGATGAGCTCAAACTTCTCCCGCTCTGTCGGGGCTTGTAACCCCTGCTACGGTAAGGACCCACGGGCGAGATATACAAAAACATATCCCAGTGACTCCAGGTCGTCTCCCCAAGACTGTTGGTGGCCGGAGTGGTGTCTGGTACTTGCATATCGGGCAGTTCCACCGAATTGCAGGCCGTCTTGGTCCTCGGCGTCATCCAACTCTTTTGCAAGGCCAAAGTCAATGGTGTAGAGTGTGTTGTCCTGCCCATCTAATCCCATCAGGAAGTTATCCGGTTTGATGTCACGATGCAGCAAGTTTTTGGAGTGGATGTACTCGAGCCGCGAAATGGCTTGGTGGGCGATGAGGAGGATGGTCTTGAGGGGAAAGTGTCGGCCACAGAGGTTGAGCAAGTCCTCGAGAGATGGACCGAGTAGTTCGAAGATCATGACATGGAAATGGCTGTGCGTGCCAGACCATAACACTGCTGGTATCCCAATGCCGCCTGATAGCGCTTGGTATGCGTTCGACTCTCGTTCGGATGGTTGGGGGCCATTGACAATTTCCTCGAGTTTTATTGCTACGTTTTTGCCCGTTTGGATGTCGGTCCTGAGATGGACGAGTCCACAGCCTCCCTCGCCAATTTTTGCGTCGACACGGTATCGGTTGTTGATGATGGTGTTCTCGATGACATCACCAGTGGTCAGCGGGTGGGAGGAAGGGATTTGGGACTTTGCGTGATTGACTGGACATACTGGAACCCAGGCCTGGGAGCTGAACATGAGTGCAATACCACTTGCTTTATTGGGAAACAGTAACGAAACTTTGAGTGGTTGACGGTGTGAATGCTCAAGTTAGTGGGAGTAACGACACAGTGCCCCACAGAGGAGCTCTCGGTCTTTCCTCCGGTGGGACCTCTTGCCTCCACTGCATCTGAGTGTTCTCAACGGCCCCCAAACATCATCTCGGCCAGCAAAGGACCCCACGTAATCTACTTTCAATTAATCCTTAATTTTTAGTTGTGGCACAGCTCTCGTCTCTATTATCTGGTCCTTCGACATCCTTTGGCCAGCACTGCCACCATGTTATCTCCTCCCTTTCGACTTATACAAAGCGCCGAGAATCGCTACTTCATATCGCGATTATCGTTCAAATTATTTTTTCAACTAATCAAACTTACACGCGAGAATCCTTCTTCAATTTGTATTATAAGTTAATGGCTCCCTCCCCCCAAGTCGCTCGAGATGGGCTCCGAGCAAGTCCAGATCGCCTCGCCTCGGATCCAGTATCATTCCAAAATATCATAGGGGGACTCAGCAAGCTCGAGATTTTCACTCGGCATCCTGCGATTGCGGAAGAAATAGGATCGCAGTTTCATGTGGACCTTGATCTTATTCTCTTCTCTTCGGGATGCCATACTGACTTCAGGTTCGAACCGAATTGCACTGTGGCCTGTGCGGATCCTAAACATGTTTTTGGATCGCTCAGCACTCTCGCCAATTGCGTCACTCTGTCGGCTGCCTCTATCTTGGTGGAAAGCAATGTTATTCTCGAATCGTCTCTCGATACGTCGCTCTTGAGGTCCCTCGGGATAGGCCAGATTTCAGAAATCACTGGGACAGGTGTACTCTCGTCGGTCGTACAGTGTGCCGCGGCTTCCTGCCGGCAGACGGGCTTCGGCAACTGCTCCGAGGTTATTGCTGACCTTGGGAACAGCAGCCCTTTGGGGTCAGAATCTCTGGGCAGTGTCAAAGGGGCGCTTTCGACTTATTGTGACAACTTTTTTTACGTCACCATCAACGCAGATATTGCTGGTCCGGGGGTATGTTAGCAGCTGTACTGAACTTTTGGAAGCAAAAGCAAACAATGTTAACCACTGGATAGGTGCTATTGTCCCTTGTTCTCCAAACAGTACTCGTTATGGGGACATTCGGTCTCATATACTTCCTGAACTTGTGGGTTCGTCATCTCGGCTACCTGTTGGGTCCCACGAGGTGGGCGGCGGCCAAGGAGTATCAGCATAAACTCAGATTGTCGACGCTCAATGCAGCCCTTATATCCGCTGCCATGGAGTTTCAGGAAGCCCAGGCATTCTTCACCTTGGCTATTCAAGTCGCAACCTTTGTGACTTTCAGACCTGTCATGGATTCCAGCTCGTTGGCATCCATCGGCGAATCTATAATGAACCTGGAGCTTGTTCGGACTCTCGCCGTGAACGGCATACTTCCAATCTTACTGATGCAGTCTGTCTTGCAGCGAACTGGAATGAAATGGTAAGCTGAACTTTTGACCGTTTATATCAATAGTTGCTAGATCACACGCTTCTTTGCTAACCAAACTTCTTTCAAGGTCCTACAACTTAGTCCTTGTCTTCAGCACATTTGTATTTGCCCTAATAGCCGACAGCCGGGAACTCACATCATCAACATACGAAACACTCTGGGATAACCTCAAACACGAAGAACACATAGCTGAATGTGGCGGAAACCCGACACTCATGGCATTCTGTCTTACCTCCGTCCAGAAATTGGGCTTTCGATCTCTCTCAGTCTTGCAAGTTGCATCCCCGACAATCATGGTACTTACTATCGATCAATTACTCAGTACGCCCTATGCCACATCCATCGGTCTCTGGGTGAGAGAGCTACCATTCGTGACCAGTCATACCTGTTGGCTTGCGATATTTGCATCACGAATAGTGTGGTGTGGACTAGAGGGTATTCTAGTCTTGATTACATCGGTTCACATCTTTAACCTAAAATGTGTCGCTGACGGACTTGGCATGTCATCGGGCCAATGGAGCTACGGGCAGGTCGTCTCTGCCATGATTTGGGCACCCGTTCTTGGAAAGCTTGTTTACTATAATTTTCGTGAGTGGCCGAAGCCAATGTATCAGAAGCAACATTTTCTAACATTCTATCAGTCGGAGTCAAACACGGCATCGAAGCACGTCTGCTTCCGGAGCATAGATGCAGCAACAACTTGAACAAGGAGGAGGCATCTGATAAGCTGGATGCCTAAAACATCTGGAAACAACACTGCTCGAATGCTCTGGGCGCATGGCTAAACACGATTTCCTAAGTTTTAGATAGATGTAGCATAAGACGTGGGCACAAACACACAATGGTTTTAAGATCAACACCGACAGCTGCTAGTGAGGATGCCTACATGTATTGACTGCCACTGAGAGGAATTGAAAGCTAACCAATAGACCAAGCAAACCAGAGGGTACGGGGAGTGCCAGTAAATAAGTCAAATCAAAACTAGTGGTCTCTTGTCTAGCCGTGAACTCGTTCGATATCGATTGCAGAAATGACAAGACTGTCAGTTGAGTTTCTACCATTGAACTCCATCAGTCAGCCACCAGCACCAACACCACCACCATCATCATCATTACATGTATCATCCTGATCAACCTTTCATTCACGAAACCCACCACTGGTAAACACAGCCACAGAATCCACCACAATCGACCAAAGAAACCCTCCACGAGTAGATAGATCAAAAAAGGAGACCAAACTAATGTCTTGTGGCGGAGTGTTTTTTTTTTTCGGCTTTTCTTTTTTTCTATTTGCCCTTTTTGTCTTGTTGTCTTTATGGCGATGCGGCTCAGAGGGAACACGAACGGGGCAATGCGGTGGTTTAGGTACTTTTGACTCTCAAAAGGGCATTTCTGCTTGTATTACTGCTCATTCATGCAATTCTTTGGTAAATGGACTCGGATCGGATGGTGGTAACCCGTGACATATCATGGATGACTGCATACTGCAGAGAGGAGAGAGTCATAGGCTCGCAACCATGAAAGCAAGGTGGCGTTTGGACTGTCCATTGATTATATACACACCACCCACTTGGAATCAGAAACCATTCAAGGCCTTTCCCAGACATATATATCAACTTGAAACCGGATTGCCTCAAAAAGCTCACGCCATTATCATCAACACAAAACCCCACCTACCTTGCCCGAGATGTGCTTCGCAATCGACATCCGGATCCGCTGCCACAATCCAACCCATCAGCCCATCCAAGCTCAGCCGGCACTCATCCGCCACTCAAATGGACAAAAATGGGCACCCGAACCAGAATTGTGTTGGAAACGGTGAGGGTTCTAGGATATAGCTATATAGAGAGCGGTTGGAGAAGAGGTAAAGGTGCCCGAGGTATTCCAAGTAGTTGAGGTGGTGTTCCGAGGAGGATGGATGGGAGCGGGAACGCAGGTTGTGCATCTGGGAGTGAGGCGTTATCGCGAGAGGGAAGGCCACGGCAGATAAGAACCGCAGCTCAGCCGACTCTGTTTCGGGCCAGAGCCAGTCCAATAAATCAGCTGTTGAGCAGCACAGTCAGGGATCGGGTCACGCTCGTGAGCATGGGCCACATAGTGGTCTGTGCCACCCGAGCCCACTCCAGGGAGCATGCTCGTATATATGGCCACAGTGTCTATCTTTCTTCTTGCTCTCGCTCGACTCTGAGCATGCTCCTTGGCGGTCCCCCATGCTCCACATCAGCACAACTACAACCGTCGGTTTTGTATCGCAATGATTGGTTGCCAACTTCAGGCATCGCGAGGGGTAATCACGTGCTTATCCAGCGCTTTTCACGCATTGTCTCCCGGCTCACATCTTGGTGTCCGACCTCCTAACTTAAACGGCGTACCATTTCCGTCATCTCCTCGACCACGATACAATGGCAACGTCAGGAGCAGCCAATATAGTCTGCGAGAGATGCAGCAAGATCTTCGAACATGCGGGCTCATTGCTGTTTGGCACCCCTGAGGACAGGTTTGACTGGAAGGTCATCTTGGACGAAGAATATCAAGTCCATATGCAAAACATGATGGATTCGTCCGAATGCCACATGTGTTCGTTGCTCTGCGCCTCCATTTCATACAATGGGTACATATCAAACTACGAATCTGGGGAAACGTCAGCGTTGCAGGTTGTTCATTCGGATAAAAATTCCGTACATGTCAATTTCGTCAGTTACCTTGACCCAGAAGCCTCAGAATTTTCTGGCCTTTATGGCAGTATCGCCAAGATAGAGGCAGCAAGGAATGGTGAGTGCTTCTCAAACAATTACTGTCCCTTCAAATATGAAAAGCTGACACTCGTAGACTCATCTCCTCGCGTTTGTGCCCTAGAATCGCCCGTGACATGGTCGCGGGAAACACTACATCAAATGCGCTCTTGGCTCACGAGCTGTATTGAATCTCATGATGATTGCTCAAAGCCGGGGACGGGTGGCACCCTCCCACGGAGGCTGATAGATGTCATGCCGTCGGGGATGTTGCAAGCTGCGGGATCGAACGACATCAGTTCGGCTGACTTCGACCTGCTAAGCCTTGAACAGTCGCCTAACGTCCGAATCGTATCATCAAAATCTCTGCCCCCCGAGACTGCATATCTCACGCTCAGTCATAGATGGGGAAATCCCCCAAGCATCTTGCTCACCAAAGATACATCATTCTTGTTACAGAATGATATAACTCCTTACCTCTTGGAATGCAACGAGGCGGCGGCATTTCGGCACGCCATCCACGTCACCAGGGGTCTCGGATTTCGATACATTTGGATTGATGCATTATGCATCATGCAGGATGACGGAGATGAAAAGACCGAGGACATTATCCAAATGGATGCGGTATACAGAAACTCGGCGCTCAATATCTCGGCCTTGGAGGGACGAGTCAGCCAAGGCTTGATGCTTAGTCGCAATCTTCTCACAACAAACCCATGCCAAGTCACAGTCAGATTACCGAGACTCGACCATGACCTAAGGCTCACAGCCTTTCGTACAGAGTACTCGCTCCGGTTGACCGACGGCCCTCTCAATAAGCGGGGTTGGGTGTTCCAGGAGCGAGCGCTCTCGCCGCGTGTTGCTCACTTCACCGAGAACCAGGTGTTTTGGGAATGCCATACAACCGAGGCGACCGAGACTTTACCCCAGGGGCTTCAAGACGGTCGACCATTGAGCCGCTTCTACATGGGGACCATGATTTCCTCGTCTTCATCTACGGAGCAATTAAGGGAGCAATGGCATGAAGTCGTCGAAACGTACTCTGGAACCAACCTCACCTTCGCTGGTGACCGCCTGGTTGCTTTATCGGCATTAACCAAGCGGTTCTGCATGGCAATGGAGCGGGACCCATGTGACTACCTCGCAGGTATATGGAAGAATGACTTACCGCTATCTCTGATGTGGCGTCAGCTCAACAACAAGCCGGACGGGCACTACAACGAGACGGATGGGGCTATTGCTGCAGCTGCCACGTCTTGCGCGCCTTCGTGGTCCTGGGCATCGCTTATGGTACCTGTTAACTGTGTAGGACACTATTCGCCGGTTGTTGCAACCGCCGAGGTCTTAGATACCCAGCTCATGCGAATATCACGGAATTATTTCGACGGGGTACACTTTTGCCGATTACGTCTTCGCGGATGGCTGTGCAAATTTCGCCGGCATATCAAGGACGACTCGGCTTGGATACATATATCGCAGAACTGTGAGTTTGAACATAATGACATTTGGATACCAGGGAGAATCATCGAAATGAGATGGGATGTATCTCGTAGGGTAGTGGCCAACGACTTACAATCCGCTGTCGATGGCTCTGGTCTATCGTCGTCAACATACTATATGCTTCATATAGCTACCTTTCTGGGGGAAGCGGGTGGAAAAGAGGATGAGGATCGCCGGAAGGAGAGTGGAATAGTTCTTTGGAGAACGGCTGAGCGTGGCACATATACCCGAATTGGGGGTTTTATGATGCCTAGTAGGACATACTACCGTGGCTCCGAGATCGAAGATGCATTCAAGGGTAACTCGAACGCGTTGGGCCCCGACGATTACCTTGAACGACACTCGGATGGAAAGTATACCATCGACATCCTCTGAAGGCCTAGCTAGATAGATCTATTCCTAGCGTTTAAAGCAAGACCCTCGTTTACATATCTTCTATTGGGCGCAAATGGTATGATGTATATCTCCTAATCAATTCCGTTCTCATTTAGCTCTGCCAGCTTCGAAAAAGATTCTTTCATTTATCAAAGGATTCGTTCCTTGCAGGCAGGATGGGGAGCATAACTCGTACTGCTGCAGGCAACTTTCATACTTTTCCTCTTTCTGTTCCTAACCTTTGGATTTTTCCACGAAAGATAGATAGGTCAATAAAACAGCGTGATCATTGTTTGAGTTGCCTTCCTCCGTGACAAGTTTGCTATACACTTTATCTATCAATCCATGAACCCAGAAAGACTCAATCAGCCGCGCACAAATTTCAGACCTCCCTCCTGAACCACCAGAAAAGTGAAAAACCAGCCCCGGTATATAGGAGAATTAGTACTGTTTGTGATGTCAGTTGCTCTCCAAGTTGAAGTTCCATCCTTTGGAAATGATTAATCACACCTAGATAGATACCTCGGCAAACCTACCGTTCCATCATGTCGAGTTCCCCCCACTGCGGCGGGATGATATGACTCCGCTTCATCGGAGTCCTTCGTCCTCTCACACATTTCTTTTTTTTTTTTGCTAATAAAAGAAACGGTGGTTTGATAATGCCGACAACAATCTTTTCTATTGTCTGGCACAATTTTTTTTTCTTCTCCCCCGTCATGGTCAAAAAAAGATGTTTGATAAGAAAAACTTGAAGTTTGATAACCCTACTGCACACTTACATACCCAGCTTCCTGGTTTGGACAAGTACATACGCAGAGCAGAGCAGGGCAGGTGCGCAACGCCGAGCTACATGTACATGTATGTATGTACCTTGCTGTGAGTGGTTCTGAAATGTTTCAGCAGAATGCAGATCTGCCGGCGCGGAGACAGCAACTTGGCAATTTGACCAATGACTTGGGATGGCGGCTGCTCGTGGGGTGTGGTAATGTTACATACCCCACACGCCGCACGGGAAACGAAGACGGGACGGTGGGGGAGGAAACTTTGAGATATCGGGGTTGTCACCACTCCTGGATGGGACGGGGAGAACGTGGTGAGCTGTTGCGCCAATAGTTTGTCTGCTCACGTCGGGGTTGTATACTAGTTGCGTTTACGAATGGGATTTTGATTATGATGGTCGTTGGGGTTTTTCGGGGTGACATGCCGTGTACGGTGCAGCGCTTGCAAGGTTTCAAGTTCAAGTTGTTAGTGGGTAACTTGTAGTGAAAATGCGGTTCCTTGGAAGTGGTGAGTGTCTGTTTGAAAGTTGCCAGGCCCTCTACAGAACCTAATACGGGTTCCTGAAAATAAGCAGGTACTGCTGGAGATCAGCAGTCCCCCGCTAACAAACTGTAAGAAACTGTCGGGGCCGTACAGTCAGATTCCAGGGTCTGTTTTAAATCGCCGCACATTGTATGTGCTCGGTGATGAATGGGGGTACCTCGCGGAGTGTTGCGGATGATAAGACACATAGGATCGGCGGAGGTGACCGATGATGACCTTTGTGCTCGTGTGAGCTGTAAACTGTCCCCATTCGCGGTTGATGACCACGTGTGATCATGCTGGTGTTTTACCTATAAGTATAGAAATGTCCTTCAGAGGAGACGTCGAAAACCTCAACGCAGCAGCATATCCCACGATTCAGGTTGGCTCTAGCGTTCAGGCTCTTCAGGTTGCAAAAATGGTCAGGGTATGATGTACCATTCTATGAGTGTCGAACTTGCTGTTGACTCTGACAGATCTTCTCCGCCCTCCTTACCTTGCTCACGGCCGTTTCCGTGTCAGCAGCACCGCTCCCTGCCGAGGGCGAAATTGAGGCGAGGGCCTGTGCCTACACTTGCGGTACTGTTTGCTACCAAACATCGCAAATCAACGCCGCTCTGAATAAAGGATACACCTTGCACAAAGCTGGATCAGCCATCAGTAAGAGCCTCTGTGGCACACAAGCCGCGGAATCAGAGTTGACTAACTGTTTCCTAGACAACTACCCGCATCAGTACAATAACTACGAGGGATTCAACTTCCCGACCCCGAAGCCATGGTATGAATATCCCATCATGTCTAGCGGCAACGTCTACACCGGTGGGAGCCCTGGTGCAGACCGCGTCATCTTCGACTCAAAGGGAGCACTCGACCTTCTTATCACCCATATCGGAGCTTCTGGGAATGCCTTCAAGGCTTGCGTTAAGGGCTAGAGCCTTGGTTGGATTGCCATTCTGATCAGGGTTGGGGTTATGTTATCACCGGTAACCAAGGTCAACTTGGCGGATTGCTTCGGGGAAGGCCGAATGGTTCTTCCGGTTCGTTTGCAGACAGCAATACAAATAAGTCAAACGCATTCCCCAAGACCACCACCACCTTCACAAATGAAGAATCAGTCATCCGCCGTGATCCCATACTGCCCGTCTTCGTAAAGCCCTCCAATCGGGATTCCGCGGTTCTCAGCAATGAGGCCAATCAGTTGTTGTCCGATATCCTTCATGTCATTGTAATCCTTGAGGCGGCGAATGTGTGCCTGGACAGTCACCTCTGCTGGCTGGCTGAAAATGTGTCAGCTGAAAGATGCTTCAACTACCGGGAAACTATGACTCTTACCTCAATTGGGTCTTCTCGATCACGACCTCGTGAGCGATTTTTAACAGCGATTGTATGCCTTTCTGTGCGTCAGAGAATGCATGACACTAGTCGGCATCCTTTTAGCACACACGGTCATCTGCTACCGGTTCTCATGAAACCTACCATTTTGGTCATGTAGCCTAGGTATTGATCCTGAAGAAAGAAACAGTGTCAGCTGCTAAAGCACGGAGTCACGTTTTGTACATGACATATGTACTGTACTCACACTCAAAATATAGTCGGCCTTCTCTTCATCTTCTGCCTCGATTTCAGTGACATCGGCGGGTGCTGGTCCAGTGACACCAATTATTGAGCCACCTCTCCTCCCGTGTTCAACAGTGACATTCATTTCCCAGGGTGTGAGCGTCTTTGTAACGTCGCATGGGTCACTTTGGGCTGCAAGAAGCCACTCTTTGTAGGAATTATTGTGATTCTTAACGACAGAAGCAATTCTTTGGTGGTCTTTCTCGGCATCTATGTGCTGCTGTAACCACTCATCGAATGCCGATACCAGCGAAAGCTGCCTCTGGAGGGCTGTTGCGATTTCATCGTCGCTAATGACGGAGTTTTGCGTTGAATCTGATACTTTGGAAGGTGCCTTTGCCATTTGTCTGTCGGAAGCCGTTTTGGGTTGTTGATGGAGCAGTGAATTACAGCAGGGACTGTACCATTTTAGTAGAAATCAGCTATTGATACAGTGCAAACTCTCTCCGAAACCGCACAGTGGAAACACGGCTCAAAACCGCCCAGAAGGACATGCCAATATCATTCCATCGTGATAATTTGTGGGTATCGTTCTCTCTCACGACTGCCATCCTGCTTGTTCCGTCACCTCTCACCATTATTGCTGCCCGAACAAATCCGTGATGTTCAACTGTCTTCCTGCCACCGGACCTGTCAACGCTGCACCTCCAACCTGGGACTCCACAACCGAAGCGGTTTCGTCTACGGTGGCCTGCATCACTGGTGCTGACCGTGCCTCCTGCCAGGCCGTTTGTATCATTCCCATGTTAGCCTCCCTCGGTCGGGTTTCGTCCGAGTGCATCCATATGCCGAGAACCCTGGTCCCATTCGCGGTTCCATCCTCGAGACCGGCGCTGTTTGGGGAATACCCATCCTCCAGTCGAAACACAACGAGCTCCTCAACGACTTCACAATCGCTGACCCTCGACAGGTCTAGTATGAGATTGTTCATTCCTCGCCGGTTGAGAACGAAAACGCAGGCATTTGGTTTTGGTTGCCCGAGTGATCCAAGCACGGGTTGCTGCTCGCACACGAACAACGTGCCCTCGATTCCATGCTTTTCCCAGCCGCCGGTTGTCTCGAGGAAGGTGTAGATTACGGCGTTGGCGGCGATGGCGCGAATTGAGAGTATTGTTGGGTCGTGCCGTCGCAAAACACTGAGGTTGATCTCCAAGTCGGAGCGTGTTTGCGAAGGAGGCTGCGGCGCCATGTCGCGCGTTTCCATGTAGTATGCGGTATCGGACTCGTAGTCGGAGGCTTGGATCTGTTGGCGGCCAGAACTTGGCTGTTGGCGATGTCGCGACTTGCGGGGAGTTGATCGACTCATCGCGAAAGAAGGCTCCAGGGTCGGAGCAAACAATTGTCCTTGCAGATAATTTGAGTTTCAGGGTCGCGCAGTGGCTGCCACCTGCTGCGGTGTCTCCGAGTGTCGGAGAGCTGCAGGTCGGACAGACGAACAGTGAGAAATTATAAGAAGTACTGCGGATTGCGGAACAACACGTTTGGGATACACAATGTGAGGTGTAGAAGCGCGTGCCGTGGGCGTCAGATGCAGATCAAGATTACAAGCTCGCGAGCGATGAAGCTCTGGCAGACTGCCCCGCATAGCTAGACTAATTACCTGGTGGGTTGGGCCCCTGTCAGGCTCGCCAAGCCCGCCTGTCAACAGCCAAAACAGGTGTAGGGGTTAGGGTTTAAAGTGTTCAATCTGGCCCATCTCAATTGCCAAATTCCCCTGCGTCATCTGTCCCCCACTTTTGGGTTGGGTGCTGAGCGTTCGTGAATGAGCTCGGTCCAGACGAGTCCGGAGGTTAACTTGGAACCTCCAAACATCCAACTTTCGCGGGCTGACCTAAGATCCAACGACTACCTACCAGTATGCGGCACCTTTGAGACACAATCTTACACAGGCAGACTCACTGTTTCTTTTTTTCTTGCCACTACGTATATATACTTGACTCCTTTCTTTCCGTGCACACTGCGGCTCCTTGCATAAATAGAGCCTGGGCGGATATTGCTTCTTGAGTTGGCCAAATTGCGAATTACACCCTTCATGTCGAAGCCTCGCACGCTATTTACTATATATCCACCGGCGCGAGATATCTCAAAACTCCTAATCCCATCTCTTCAATAACCCTTCCGCGAAATACCCGAGTTCGAGCGAGCATCGCATTGACGGGCAACCCGCAATGGACACCTCGGAATCCCCTCCACCGGCCAACTCGGCCACGTCCGAGCCCGTCGATCTAGCCTCCGCGAACCCGCACTCCCTTCACAGGGCCATGCAGGCCCGCCGCTCCGAATACATTCGTCGTCGCCGGATACGTGTCAAAGTTGGGACCTGGAACGTTGCGGCCTGTACTGGCACGGATAAGGACCTGGCCAGGTGGTTCGTGGATGGGGAAGGTCTCGACAGTACCAACAAACTCGCTGCAGCAAGCGCCGACCACGATAATATCGGGCTCTACGTTCTCGGTCTTCAAGAAGTCAATACACTTACGGCTCCAGCACAATATCTACCAAATCTTCCCTGGGGATACTCCTTCAAAGACACATTGGTTGAGGAAAAGTGGAGAGCGGCGTTGGAGGCCGCGTTACCGGAGGGATACAAGTTTGTTGCCGAGGAGCGCCTCGCAGGACTTTTGCTCTTGGTTTATGCCTCTCCGGAAATACATCCTCTAGTCGGCAACGTTAGCACCACCACCGTTTCGGCTGGTGCTGTCGGAGGGTATATAGGTAACAAGGGGGCAGTGTGCTGTCGGATTCTTCTGGGCGAGGCGACAAATCTCATGTTTGTCAACTGCCATCTGGCTAGCGGCGTCGAAAAGTCTTACATTTCGCACCGTGTTTGGCAGGTTCAACAGATTCAGACATATGCTCGCTTCGAACCGATCAAAATTGGAGGTGTCGAGGAGGACGACAAGGGCAAGATTGGCGACGAAGACTTTGCGTTTTGGTTTGGTGATCTTAACTCCCGTCTGGACCATCTTCCCGGTGACGAAATCCGCCGGCTTCTTACCCTCCATGTGAGAGGGGAGTATGATCCATCCAAGAAGGACCTGCGACGCGAGGACTCGCTGGAAGGTGAAGGAGTGGTTGTTTTGGAGTCGTCGGATAACAATGGTGACAAGACGGGGGAGCATGATAAACCTGGTGAAACCGTTGACGAGTCAGCCGACGATGACTCGATAAATCACCTTCCAGACCCAGACGACTTTTCTCTCGACCCGAGCGAGGACCCTACTTCGCTGCAAACAACGCTAGATTCACTGCTCCCACACGATCAACTCAGACGGCTAATGAAGACCCACGAGATCTTTCAAGACGGCTGGCGGGAGGGCCCAATAACTTTCCTACCATCTTATAAGTATGACGTAGGTTCGGTGTACCTCTTCGACTCCAGCGAGAAGCGCCGGCCTCCCAGTTGGTGCGACCGGATCCTGTACCGTACCCGCAAGCAGAAGGAGGATTTTGAGAAGAAGGTCAAGGAGGACGAGGAGCGCCGCAAGAGGGACGAGGAGATGAAGGCTCAAGGGATGGAGCAGGCCGGGGAAGACGAGGATGTCCTCTTTTCCTATGACCCCGATAATGACGGTGACGAGCAGCCCAGCTCTGCTGGCAAGGACTATGATGAGTATGACGACGGGGATGACCAACAGGATACTGGCGAGGAATCCACCGATAACCTACATCTTGACGTTTATACCTCTCATCAGCGAATAACATCATCAGATCACAAACCTGTCAGCTCAATATTTACGATCGACTACGATGCCGTGAACTCGGAGCTCAAGGCCAAGGTACATGCGGAGGTTGTTCGGGAGCTCGATCGAGTTGAGAATGAAGGCCGACCGGTCATTACCATTGTTGTTGAACACCAAAGCTCCCAGACACAAAGCAAAGCAAGCTCCGACCAAGTAGAGATTGACTTTGGAGGTCTCAGATTCCGGAAAAAAGAGATGTGCTCGATGACCCTGGCGAACACGGGAGGGGCACCAGCAACATTCTCTTTCGTGGAGAAGCCTGCGACAGATAGTTCGAGTGACTCGGAATTCGTCGAGTGGTTGACGACGACATTTATCCAGCCTGAGGTGGCCGGCGGCGCCGAACCATCCACTCTTGACAACGAGGTCACCCTCGAACCAGGCGAGACGGTCATCGCCATTGTGGAAGCCTTTGTTAAGGACATTGACGAAGCTCGGAGACTCAACCAAGGCAATGCCTGCCTTGATGAGGTCCTGATTCTCCGCGTTGAAGAAGGTCGAGATCACTTCATTCCAGTACGCGCCGCTTGGAGCCCGACATCCATTGGACGCTCTATTGAGGAGCTAGTTCGGGTTTCGGAAGGCGGGATTAGAGCGTTTGCAAAGTCTCTTGCCGATAAGAACGGGAAACTCACCCCTATTCCCAATACTGCAAGTCCATGCGTCAATGCTCCTCGGGAGCTTCTGGTTCTCACCCAAGCCATCGATAAGCTGACGGACCGCGTGTTGGCGGATGAGCAAATGCTTGAGGACTGCGAGGTCCCAACCGCACCAGGGTGGCCTTTTGATGAAGCTTCTTGGCAAATGACAGACAAGGAAACCCGAAATTCTCGAGTGTCCGATATCATCGATGCATTGGATCAGGGTCATGAAATTCTGGACTCCTTCTCCCCTGAAATACTGTCAGCCGAACGACTCGAAACGGTGGCCGAAGTCTTTGTGCTTTTCCTCCGCAGCTTGTCTGACGGTATTGTGACCAAATCAGACTGGGAAAATGTTGAGAAAATGGGTATACCGGCACTTGTGCAAGGCGTGACCGCCTCCGAGTCAACCAACGATGCGGACAAGGGGACCATTCTGGACGTGCTACAGGATTCCCCGCATCATAATCTTTCTTTTCTGTTTGTCACGACAAGCTTGGCGCGGACAGTGGCTGAGCTGGCGCCAGTCACCAAGAAGGACTTGGAGGCCATTAAGAATGAACAGAGTGCCAACGCCGGTCGTGGCGGTGGGTTTGGCGCCTTCCGGAAGTCGATAGGCTTCAGGCGGGGGACGGCCGATGCGGCGGCTGCCAACGCAGTCATTGCGTTGAATAAACGGAGAGCGAAGGAGAGAAAGTACGTAGAGATTTTTGGTCCTGTGGTTTGTCGAGGACCGAGTCTTGAGAAAGACAAGGAGAGAAAGACGATGGAGGAGAGACAGAGGGCGCTGGTGGAGCTGTTTATACGGAAGAGAGGGGACTAAATACTTTTTGTACGGGGGTTCTTTGTGAGCACATTACTGGCGTTCTGTGGGAGGTACGAGCATTGGTGGTTGTGCTGCTGTGGCATTGATCAACCTTTTTTTTTTTTGTTTCTCCTTTTCCCGGTTTGGTAGGTAATGAAATACCCACGTGGCATTGGATACACACACGCATTGGATTATATTTGGTATCTACTCGTTGATGAAGGGTGTCGTGCGGGGTGGCGAGCCTATCGTTTTACGTTCCTTTTTTTGTCCTACTTGGGCCAGCATAGCTGTGTGATGGGCGCAGAGGTAGATATAGATAGCAGTGCGAGGTTTTCATGTTCCACGATTTTAGATCTTCCCTTTGCGTGAAAAATGTCATGCGACACTTTGAGGTAATGGCATCACGGAAAAGTCGTACGCCTCTCAAATCGGAAGCTGACAATGCGAGTCAATATCGAGGTCTGATGGTAAGAAGAAGTTGTCAGTATCCGAAACATGAGGAGGACCCTACGCACTCGAAGAGCGGCCCGTTATCCATACAAGGAAGGCAGATACATAGAATAAACAAAGATCTGAGCTGAGAATCGGAGGGATATCAGCAGAAACTGGTTTATGTGGGTATTGCTTTCTGGCCCTGCTGGTTATTAAAGGGAGTGTTTTTCTTTTCAAGATGCAGCAGAAATAATAACTATTACTGTTCAATTTTGCCAAAAATATGGTGTTGTGCTGGGGGACGCCTCTGGCTTCAATGCTCCAATGTGATTGGTTGATTGCGGTACTGTGGTATCGAGCTGACGCGGAGAGAGGATTTTGGAATAAAAACCACCATCGTCGGGGTTTCAATCCGTGGCCAACCTGATGGCCAACCTGAAACCTTAAGCTGAAATGGCGCGCTGGCATCAAGAATTTTGCTCAGACCCTAGAATCGCTGTCGAAGAAGATGGGAACCCAGGTTGTAATACCTGCGGCAGCAAGTGCGATTGGCAGAAGCTGATCAAAACTCGGGCATTCGCTAATGCACCTCACCCAATCCCTCCAGATGAACCCCACACAGAACTAAATCTCTGGTGGCCACCGTCGGTACCCTATGTCGACCAACATCAGTTAGCCAATTCCCCGGATTCAACACTGGACCCATCATCATCATCATCCACTCTCAGACGTCACTCACCCACCGCCATCTATCCAACCGGGCTCGCCCCGCATGAGTTCCGTCTCGTTTGCCTCACTGCGGTCGATAGCCCGCAATCTCCGGTGCATCTGACGCTCGAAACATATTCACAAGATGATTCCCCAGATTACGAGACCGTCTCGTATACCTGGGGTGGTGAAGCTGCCGACAGCAACCCGACCAAACCCATCTTCATCGGGCCTTACTGGGATGTCATGTTCCAAACAAGAAACTGCTGGGAGATGCTTCGTTTTATCCGCCCGTGGAGAGGGATACGAATGATCTGGGTCGATGCCATCTGCATCAACCAGAACTCCAACGAAGAGCGAGCCGAACAAGTGGCCAAAATGATGCAGATTTATCGGACCTCCACCAGCGTAATTGTCTACTTGGGCCCGGATATTGCGACTCCACCTCCTCGGGGCCGATTCCCGCCCCGTCGCCGGCTGGACGACCTTGCACTGGGCTCCAGGGAAGACCAAGATGCCTTCAAAAGCTTGTTACAGCGCCGATATTTCAAGAGAATATGGGTCATCCAGGAGTTGATACTGCCACCGCAGGCCGTCGTTCCGATTCGCGGAATCAACTACTGGGCAGATGCAATGGTTCACAGCCGCCTCGAATCCGCCCCAGACTGGGACTGGGACGCAACAGCAGCTCCCTGGCTTCAACACGCCGCTCAAGGCGGCATTTGGGGAGGAACCATGGCTCAGGTCTTGCGCATGACGGCCAAGTCTCGCGGCTCAGACCCCCGAGATCAAGTGTTCGGCGTGCTCGGCTTGGTCGACCAAGGTCCAGACAGTAGACCCGGATTGCAGGTCAACTATGGAATCTCTGCGCAACACGTATTCGTTGGGTTGTTCGCCTATCTCATCTCAGAACTGCGATTACTGGATGTTCTGTACCATGCCACCCGAGTTTCTATGCTCTCGCGCGCCTCTCTGACTTGGATGCCGCCCTGGGAACCGAGCAGCGTCTGGGACTTTGCATTTGATCCTCCTCCACCGCTTGATCTGGATTTGGCGGACAAGCTAATTATAGGACTAAAGCCTGAGATCAAAGTCTCATGTTATACCAACTTCAATCAATCTTGGGCTAGGGTGGGGTCGCAAGATACGTCAACGGCATCCAGCGGCAATGTGTTCCTCTATATCAAGCTCGGGCGCTCTCGGACTGTCACGGCAGCGCAGAATACTTCATTCTCATTTGCCCGTTGGCTGGGGGATATTTGCAAACGAAAGCCGTGGCATACAGGCTTGAACATCAATGCCCATACAGGAGTGCTCTCTTTGATCTTGACGCACTTTTGCTCGATTCCCTTCCAACCTCAGGAAGTTGGGGATGTGGGGGCTTGGACAATCTTCGAAGTGCGTGGGTCTCAAGGAAGTCTTTTCCTCGCCTCAAGGGACCGCCTTGGCTCGATATGTGATCCGAACCTGGACGAGGTGTTCATTCTGAATCCAGGGGAAGGAGAGCAGCTGTGGTACTTGATTCTCCGACGGGTTACAGACTGCAAGGGCTGGATACTTGTGTCGACATGCAGGGCAATGTTTCTCACTCTGGACGCAGATGCCAGCAATGTTGCGAAAGGAATAGAAATTTGCATCGAGCCGGGTTTCCAGAGTCTGCACACCTTGCTGACACCTGCGATGCCTTGGTTGGAGAACAATGTTGGCGAGATGACCCTCCCGGCCAACTTCGGCTCTGCGTCCTCATTAAGTGACGTTCTCCCCGGCGTGAAGACGGGATGGGATGCATTTCCTAGCTACCGGGCATGGCACGACTGGGACATACATGATTTCAGCACGAGAAACAACGAGAGATTCTTGCGCTCTTGCGTCTCCTGCCTAGATCCCAAGCTCCGGCCATTCGCACGAGTCAGAAGCTTGAACGGCAAAGACGTGTTGGAAGTTAAAAGTCCACAGCCGGAAGCAGCGGGCGGCACTACTCAGGGCCAATTGAATGAAGGGCCGGCCTCTCCCAACAGCGCAGGCTCGGTAGGTCCGCAAGGGAGAAACTCGCTTGGTCGGAGAAAAAGCCTATGGCGGAGTTTGAAGATAAAGAAAATCTCGAGCGAAGTCAAAATGGAGGAGGAAACACAGCGGCATGATTCTGCGGGTCTTATCAAAGCCGATTGTTCCGGGCTGACCACAGCTGTTGAAGCTCATTTCAGGCAGGTAGAGGCCATTAGAAAGACGTTGGGCCTCAGTTTTGATGAGCTAGAGACGTTACTTCGACCTGGGCTTCAGGACGAGCAGCACTTCGTCGGGATTTTGAACTTTGGGGGCAAGATGGATGATTTCAATATTGATGGAAACACTGTTAGGGTGTCTATCTTGTAGGGGGTGTGGGGTGGACTTGATTTTCACTCAAATCTCTCTCTCACAAAGACAGGCTTTTATACCATCCACCTTCCGTGGACTCTAATATCGTCGGCCGCCCTTTGCATGTCCCTCTTCATCCAGTTCCGCACCAAATCCTTGGCCATCTCCGGCACGATCCAATCGACGGCCCAAACGATCCAAACAAGAACAACATAAGCCAGCCAAACCGCCCACCCATCATCCGGATCGGGCAACCCAAACGCTACCCTCAGCCCTGGAGGCAACCAGAAAGCCATCAGCACCCTCATGACGTGCACCAGCGGCACTTTCACGACCCAAGGCAAATCCATCTCACCGTTCAGCAAGACGCCAGCAAGGGACTTGCTTTCTTTCCCCAAATTTTGCTCGTATTCTTTCAGTGTCGTTTCGTAGTACTCGTCAAACTCGTCCAAGGTCCCAGGCCACATGTCGGCCGGCATGTCCAGCGCCGTGGCGAACTCACTGAAGGCCATGCACAGTTCTTCCCTTTCGGCCCTGCTTAGGGCTGGTTTGTTATTCATAACACGTCTCCACGGACTTTTCCAGGGAGAAGAAAAAGTATCAAGCGTGGTGACTGCGCCGACGAAGAGGGTCGCGGCCGTCCATTTCTGCAAGTCCGGGTCCGAGGCGGAGTACGTCGGCCCGGAAATGAAGGAGTGTTGTTTTTTTATGGCGGTCGTTATTAGTTTTTTTTCCAAGGGGGTGCCGTGGGTTACGGCGTAGATGTAGATTGCGGTTCGGCGGAAGCGGGAGACGGGGTGGGTCGTGAAGCGGGAGTGGGCGCACGAGCCCTTTGCTATCCCCGGGGAGGCGAATTGGAGAAGGATGGCCAGGATGCCGCCTGGCCAGATTAGGAGACTGGAGCAGGCGGTTTGGAGGGTTTGGAGGGCGGTGAGGAGAGGTTGTTTTTCTGCCAGGAGGGGTACGTGTACATGTACAGGTACAGGTATCGGGGGAGAAGATGAACCTTTTGGTTTCGGTGGTTTGGATTCCGCCAGTGATGGGGATATTTTTTTCTCCTTTTTGATATTTCTCGGGCTGGTTTGAAGTCCCTTGTGGTTATCATGCGGGCACATATTAGGGGCTCTTTGATCTGCCGGTGATCCAAGATATTGGATCCGTTTTGTTTGACTGAGTTGAGTGTTGGACATGAGTATTGTGTTTACTAGAGGTTTTCTGGACTGGGGAGTCTGTGTCAAGACACTGGCAATGGAGCGGGCTATCTGCATTGATATCAACAGCTGGTGTGTTACTCATTCTTTGCACCTGCTTCGGTTCGGGTCAGCCTCACCCGGTGTGTCCGGGGACCTGAACGGCATGTCTCGGCGTCTGAGCCAATGGTTCCCTCTCGTAACCAGAACAATGAATGATTGGATGCCTGGAAGGCGATTTGGTCCCTTACGCATGCGCATCGGCTTCTTGGCGATCAGTCAGCGCTGCAGGGCCTCGGTGGAGTACCTGACCTTCTGCACTCACTCAAGGGCAAAGCAAAGAGTTGGTATTGTTTTAAAGCCAAGTATGTATGTATTGGTCCGTATGCCTACTCTGCTTGTAGACCAAGCCTCGAGTACATAAGCACCATGAAATTAACATTGATTAGAATATTTACTCATCACCAAAACCCTGATATGTATGTAACAAAGACTTTTGATACATGTGATATCTGATATGTGATATGTGATCATTCACATTCTCATCCTCCTCGCGATGTAAGCAAGGGGGAGCATTCAACAAACCCAAATTCCGCCAAGCTGCGTAATAATCACGACACAAGTAAGCTGAGGAAATATTACCACCATCTTTATCTCGCTTCACTGTCTGGACTGGGAAAGAATTCCCTTCTTCGAATAGTAATACCGACCGATGCAAGTAAACGGCAAAGAACTTTAGGGATGGAGGAGAGGGAGAGAAGGGGGTGCTTACAAAGCAACGTGCACCCTAGTGTTTGATGACATGATGAAAATATATATATCTAGATAAACGGTAGATGCCTAGTTTGGACTTGATAGCCGGGAGGGACGGGGATCGTGACAACGGACAAGGGGGTTTGGTTTTTAAACTCTGAGACAACTACGGAGAGGTGTGACACGACAGGTTGAAAAATGCAAGACAGAATAGATGATTTCCTAAAAAGTGTTTTAATTCGCTGATGTCGTCTGACCTCCAAAAAAGTAAAAGTTCAAAAAATTCTTGTCCATTAGGATATCTTCCACTCTCATAAATAAAAACATTTCCAATAAATACAACTCAAATACAACCCAAAAAACAACAACACGACAAACAATACGCTAATACTTCATAAAACTTCGCTCAGAGCCACCAAAGCAGACTAATATCCAACAATGACAAATACCTGATCCCAAAAAAAAACCCTGCCCAGTTTTCCCTTTCCCAACCCCCACCACCCCCGCATTCATCATAACCTTTCTTTCACAAGTAAGAACAGAGTAAACTAATTAAACTAATTACAACTGGTTCATGAGAACGGCCGCACCACCAAAGAGCGCAGCAGCCCCAACGGCAGCAGCGACCTTGCCCTGCCCAGCCGTCACGGGCTCGGTGGCATCAGGAGGGGGAGCAGTGGTGCCGCTAGTGGGAGCAGCAGTAGCAGCAGGAGGGGGGGTAACTCCGGAAGTGAAAGGAACACCTCCGACGCTGCTGGCGCCGCTGAACGCGGGAGCTGGGGACTCGGCCGCGGGGTCAGGCTGAGCGGCGGCGTTGTCGGGGTTGAGGACGCCGTCAATGACGTGGACGACACCGTTGGCGACTAGGACGTCGGCGGCGATGACCTTGGCGCTGTTGACCCAGACGGTGCCGTCCTCCACTCTAAAGTTGAGCTCGGTGCCCTGGAGGGACTTGACGGATGCTCCGTTGGGGACGTCGGTGCTGTAGACGACCGCACCGGGGATGACGTGGTATCCGAGAATGCCGGTCAGCTGCTCGACTGTCAACCCGGAGACGAGGTTTCCGATAGAGGCGAAGGCCTCGTTGGTAGGGGCGAAGATGGTGAGGTCCTGGGTGGTGTCGAGGGTTTCGACGAGCCCCGCTTGCTGGACGGCACCGACGAGGGCGGTCAGGTTGGCGGCGAGGGCGGTGGTGCTGACGTTGGCCGGGATGGTGAGGATGTTGTCGATGATGTGGATTGTACCGCCGGTGTAGTTGTAGTTCTGGAGGCAACATGTCAGTAACTAATTTTGCAGTGATTTCAAGAAAGAGAGTAAGTTGGTACTTACAGCGGACTGGACAGTTGACTTGGAACCGCCACCAGAGATGAAAGAGACGCCGCCATCAGAGGACTGGGCGATGAGCTTCTGTCCGCCGGTGATGTTGCCGTAACCGGCGAGATCCAGGAGGGTTGGGATAACCTGAAGCGGGGCGCTGGTGAGGTTGGAGGCGTAGTAGGTGCCGTTCAGGACGTGGTAGCTGAGGAAGGCAGTGAGGAATTCGGTGTTTGAGAGGAGCTCGTTTGCCAGGGGCGAGTTGTTGAGCTGCTGGAGAGCGTTGTTGCTTGGTGCGAGGAGTGTGACGTCCTCAGCATTGGCCAGGAGGTTGTAGACGAGCTCCTGGGACTCGAGCCAGGTAGTGAGGGAGGAAAGAGACTCGCTCTGAGCGGCCAAAACATCGGCGAGTGATGGGAGAGTCTGGGCTGTCACAGCCTTGGCCGCGGCCAGGAGAGTCAAGTGTCTCAACTGCATGATGATGGATGAGAATTGGTGATATGTGTCAACGAGCGAGTAAAGAGAGAGTGAATGGGTGGCAGAGGCGGTTGATGAGGTATGAAAATAAGTCCGGAGAGGCCGTGGGAAGCCCGAGACTTTAAGCTACGTTGGCCGCCATGCTTCTCGCCAGCTACATGAACTAGGTGAGGCATCCATTCCATGGCGATCCAAAGATTCACCATGAGTCCCTTGCTGCATCGCATAACATTACACTACATCGAAATCTGCAGGGGCTTGGCTCCGCCCCACATGCTCCATCACACCTTGATGGGTGTACACATAACTGACATGACCTGACAAAGAAGACCCTATGTCGTCACACTGCATCGGGACATTTCTTGGCGGGTTTGGAAACTGCTGTTCCTGTGTGGTCCAGGGGAGTAAAGATCGAAGATGCAACAAACCAGGTACCTTGCATCAGTTTAGTGTGTTTGAATTTGATCGGATGCAATGATCAATGGGCGAGATTCGAGATATATCAGGTGAAGAAAAGACGCAGAATTCGGGCTTTCTCATCTGGTTCGGCCGGTGTTCTGTTCGCACGCCCGGCTCTGTGTACAGTACATACGCGTCCCTGCATTTGCAAGCCTAAACTCTGAACTCTGTCTTGGGAGAGTCACAAACAAGCGAAGCCGGCAAATTCGGGGCGCGGGGAACCATGGAAGCCCGATCACCGTGGAAGAGAAAACAGTCGAGAATCTCCCAGCTTCCCCCAAGAAATCAAAAACGCAGGGGTGGAAAAAAGCCAAGGAAGTCGGCTGTGACAAGTGGCCGAATGGGAACAGACCAAGAATGGCGAGGATTCCTTGGGATGTTGCGCAGTTCAGTTTTGTAAAATCTGACAAAGCTGGTGGTAAGAAATTGGCTGTTTCCCAGACTTTCAGGTTTTTGTCTCTCAAAGAGGAACCCAACCCACCTGCCCCACATCAGCCACGCGGCTAGCGTGCATTTCAAGCAGCAGGGATTGGCCCGAGGGACAGACAGCAAGGAGGGCGACGAATCACAGTGCGCGCCAACACCCTGAAGTTTCCAGATCGGGAACTTGGCGATCGCGCCTGGGGAACAGCCCTTGTCACATCTTGTTTGATCGGGGCTGTGTTGTTCTTTTTTACCTCGACAACACAATTCAAAGATTACAAACACAAACACACACACACACACACACACATATTCCAAAGATTTCCATGATCCATCAATCAACCGACCTTCTCCAACCTCGCCCTCAGTGCCGCATTCTCCACGGCCCTCACCTTCCCTCCCTTGTCAAAATCGAAAATAAACAAATCCAACGGTCTGCTCCCGTAAACAACAGCAGTCACCCCGACCCAAGTCGAGCAGTCGCTCGAAAAACTGTTACTCTTGGCGGCCAAACTCAAATCCTCAAACACGGCCTTGAATGCCACCCTCTTTCCTCCGTCTGGCAACTTCTCTTCGAGTCCCGTGGGATACAGTCTGACGCTGGGCTCAATCTTCTTGAGGTACTCGTCGGTGATGTTTGCGTTGATGGCCACGGCAATGTACGACATCTCTGTCCCGTTCGAGATCCAATTATACACGCCCATGCCCGGTTTGGCTGGGTCGATGGCGATTGTGAGCGAGGAGTTGAGATTGGTAGGGGCCACGGGCGACGAGTCATTGGCGAACCGGCGGGCATATTTGGCATTGTCTCTGGTGAAATTGGACGTGCTGCTGTTGGTAGGAACAGATGGAACAAACCGGTAGTCCCCAGCGTATGCTGCCGCGGCCTGAGAGCGAGCGACGTACATGTACGTGGGGACATAAGTGCTGGTGAGTGTGTCGGCGATGTCCATCACCAATCCTGCCGGGACCACACCTGCCGCCATGATTGTGAAACCGATGTCGAGCTCGGGGATGATGGCAAGAAGGGTGCTGTAGGCACCTAGACTTCCCGCCTTGTTGAAAGTGTGAACAAATTGGTACGTTTCGTCTAATCATTATGGCCATCAGCATGCTTTGGTGATTCATCAAAAGGGTTCCTGGACGGCTACTCACTCTTCTCGAGCTCGATCTGCCGAATTCCCCATGGCATACCGACTGACGCTTTCGGGTCCGAACTGAACGAGACCGGCTTGAGCCACCGGCGTGTCATGGCCGGTTTCAACAAAGTCGACCGTAGGATTGCCCGACCGACTGAGGACAGGTCTCCCGGAGAAGTATACATGTTTCCGGTAGCAGACTCCTCCGCCAGCTCGAACCCCCATGTTGTTGTGCGTCGACTCCCAGGGATGATACCTACGGAGTCGTCCGGTGTCGAAACAAATGTATGCTTCAGTCCAAGTGGATTCAAGACCGACTCCTGAACCAGAGTCTTGAATTCCTTGCCCGTGATTCTCTCGGCGATGTACGAAAGAAGAACAAACCCAAGGTTGGAGTATGTCGGCGTTGTGAAAGGGGCATACGATGGTGGGAGCTTGCCCAGGCCGCCGAACAGCTGCTCCCGGTCACACGTTGGATAGCTGCCACACGGCGGAAATTCTGATATGTTCAGGGGGGGAAATCCCATGTCATACAAGTCTGTGAGGTTGAGTTGATAACTCAGCTCGCCAAGGAGCGCATCTGATGTCGGAGTTAGTCAACGGGACAGCGGAACGACAGCCATTTGACATACAGTCCCGAATCAGACCCGATGTCTGGCTGGCCAATGACCCGACTGTTATCGAGTCCCAGTCCGGTGTGAATATGGCACCCTTCGAGGCCTTTGCGGCAATCTCCTCGACCTCGGGGAGGTGTTTGGTGATGGGATCATTCCAGATGCCATCACCCACTGTTGCAAGAAAAGTGAGCACGGTAAAGACCTTGGTGATGCTGCCGATACGGAAAACTGTGTTTGCATCGACTGTGATGACGCCGGAAGAGTTGAAGTTCTTCAAGCTGGGTGCTGTCCAGTAATGCGACCACAGCGGTTTGTCTTCGGTGGCGGAAAAGACCTCGACGGCGTATGAGAAGTATTCTGATCCTACACTCTTCTCGTTGTCAATGTATCGTGGGAAAATGTCGCTGAGGACCCACGCCGCGGTCTGTATGCCCGCATGCTGGAGCAGGTTTGTTGGCCGGGGGAGGAGTGAGCCGTAGAGAGGACAGTTCGCTTTGGCCCTTGCGAGCGGGAATGAGGCAATGGCCACCAAGATCAGAGCGGCAAAGAGCATGGCTCCGGAATCGAGTTATGAACTTGGAGCTCAGCTCGAGTTTAACATTTGAAAAGGAACCCGGAACATGTTCTGTGTCCATGGCTGGTCTGATGCTTGGCATAAGTAGACTTATGGCCTCCAGGTAGGTAGGTCTCTATCACGGTACCCGATTAGCCCCCCCGGTAGACACACGATTAATTACAAGGTATTATTGGAATTGATTGGTTCCAAGTGAACAAGAGTCCAGAACCTCTTGGCATTTTCGTGATGGTGTGGACGAACCGGGCATGTGGTCCAGCTCCAGATGCTGCCGGGTTTGGTTTCCCTGTTAAAAACGATACAGAGCTGGATTTAGCCTCTTCCAGGTTGTTGCCAACAAGCCCAAAATAGTTTGCGTCATATTGCGCGGAAATTGCCCTGGAAATCAGGTTGCAGGAGATAGCTGCCGCTCGTCACTGCCGCCGCATTTAACCTTCCGAGAATAAGTTGAAAAGGGGACTCGGGGAGTATTCACGTAAGCATGTCTTTGGATCGCCAGTGTAAGAGCTTCGGTAAGCATGCACAGTAACCGAGAACATTAAATGTCGGGACGTCATCTCCTTGTTTGTTTCAATTGACCAATGAGGTGAGAAACTCTCATGCGTACCAATCCCCTGCTCTCTACCGATTATCTTTCTTTGTTTTTATTAACACCTCGAGGCTTCTTAGAAACCTTTTGGATTGCAGGTCTGTCTGCTGCTCATTCTTCCAGACGCCGATTCATCACACTCTTGAGATAGATATCATTGAGACTTTAGTAACTCACTCACTCACTGCAGGGTTTTATTCAGTACATTTCTGGCATCTTCAAAATCAAAGTTCCACATCGAAAGGGGAATTCACGATTTAGTACAGTACGTACATATGGAACGCCCCGACAAACCTGTCTGCTACCAAGGTAATAGAGGCACTCTTGGCCCAATTTTAAGGCCCAGTCCAAAATCCACCGGCCTTAAGATCACGACAAAACAACTCACTGGCACGTCCAACACAGCCAATGATAAAAATTGGCGTAATATGAAATCCCATATTCAACGGCAAAGCCAAAATATAACCATCAGGATAGGCCAGACCTATATCGCATCCACCACCAAGTCCTCTTTCTCTTTTTTTTTTTTTTTTTTTTTTGCCCATCCCTGATATTTAAGTCGTGGAGATGGAACCTGTGATTTCTGTCACGCGATATCGGCGATAGTACCAAGGTGGTACCTGGTAGCCAGCGCTGGGGGTTTGGTACCAACCAGCTAAATATAGCCTAGCTATTGGGACCTCTCGATGCAGGCCATTCATCAACTCACCGAATCCCAATCCCCCCCAGAAAGTTTTCCCAGATAGCTGCTCTTGTCTTTTTGCACACCGTACTCTTTTTGTGTTTGCCAGACCGTAAGCTACAACACCAGACTGCTGCAGTACGACGCAATTCTCATCCCCAGTGTTGAAATGTCGGACAACCATGGCAACGGGTTGTTTCTTTTTGTTTAAAAAATGAAGGACATCATACAAGTACAAGCTAGAAAATACGTGGTTTACATTTTCACTTGTGAAGACGTAAGACGTCAAGGTGGCTTTTTGAGTTTTGGGTTAGGGATTTGTTTGAGAAAACTGGTCGCCCATACGGTGTTGGAAGACGAAGAATGACTCTTTTCTTTTTCTTTCCCAATCACGTCCAAGCTGATGGTGAGCGGCTTACCCCCAGAAACTTTTACGAATAATTGAACAAAGAAGTCCCAAATTCGGTTTAGCCCCTGGCCGCTATCAGCGCCACAGCAGCATGCCCAGGATTGCATCATCGGCAGAAAGATGGGGGCGCGCTGTCACAGCACAGGATGTGGTTGCAATTTCTGCAGTGAGAGGTCCCGAGTCCCAGGTTCAACCTCCCACACCTTACACCTGCAGGTTTTTTGTTCCGAAACTGAGACACAGAATCGGTTTTTTCGGGATTGCATTGTGTTGCGAGGCCATCATCGCGAATTCCACATATGACACTCGCAGCTTCATTATAAACAAAATGACCTCCACAATTGCCGCCGCAGGCGCTGACGTTCCCGGTCGCGTTCGGGCACTCGGTCGGCGCGCATGGAAGATCGTCCGGGTCAATTGGCATCTGGGTGTCACGGCATTCGGAGGACCACCAGTCCACTTCAAGATTGTGAGTGAGAAAGATACACGTTGCGATAGGAACATTCAACTTATCCAATTCATCAGTTCAATGAAAAATTTGTCCAAAAAACGAAATGGATCGACGAGCAGGTCTTCCAGGAGATCTTCAGTATTTCCCAGTCCCTGTCCGGGCCTGCCAGCACCAAAATGCTGTACTGCATCAACCTGATTCAAGATGGTTTCATGGCAGCAGTGGTGAGCTTCATGATCTGGAGTCTTCCTGGTGCTATCGGGATGTTTGGCTTGTCGATTGGTGTCGCCAACATCGACGAGACGCTTCCCCGCCCGGTTTATGCGCTGCTGTCTGGTCTCAATTCCGCAACCGTTGGAATCATTGCTTTGGCCGCAGTTGAACTTTCCCAAAAGGCCATTACGGACAAACTGACGAGGATCGTGGTTTTCCTCACCGCCTCTGCCGGCATGTTGTACAATGCTTTGTGGTATTTCCCGGTCCTGATGTTGGTATCCGGATTTGCCACACTCATTTTCGACTATCGGTGGGTTCACCGGCCTCTCTCGGCAGCTGTAAAGGCAATTAGACGCAAGAGATCTCCCCCGCCACCGGCCCAACAGGATGCAGAGACGGCAGACACAGAGCTCGAACAAACCCGCACCAGCCAACCGCCGCCGCCCCGCTCCGAGCTTCCCATTTCCGAAGAGGAGTCCCGAAGCAAGGGTTCCAGTTCTGGTTCAACTGCCGAGAACGAGCCCCGCATTGTGCCCATGGAACTCCGCCTGAACATCTCCTGGAAGACCGGGACGGCCATCATCGTCTGCTTCTTTCTCAGCTTCATCGTTGCCATGGTGTTACGCAGCGTTCTCCCAGAGCCCGGCCCGCCACTCCTGTACCGTCTCTTCTCCAACATGTACCTCGCCGGCACCATCATTTTCGGGGGTGGACCGGTGGTTATTCCGTTGCTAAGGGAGTACGTCGTGGCCGAAGGATGGGTCAGCCCCAGAGATTTCTTGATCGGACTTGCCCTGATTCAGGCGTTCCCGGGACCGAACTTTAACATTGCCGTATTTTTGGGAAGCTTAACGGCCATCAATGGCGGGTATAGTTCGGTGGCGGGAGCATTGATTGCGTGGGTGGCCATCTTCAGTCCCGGGCTGATCTTGGTGCATGGAACCATGGGCATCTGGTCTGCGGCCCGGAATAGGAGATGGGTCAAGTCGATGCTCCGTGGCATCAACGCGGGAGCCGTTGGGCTCATCTTCACGGCTGTGTACAGGATCTTTTTGGTGGGATATATCGATGAGGGGTTCCAGAGTGGACGGAGCTTGGGCGATGATCCCTGGTGGGTGGTTATTACGGCAACTAGTTATGTCGGCGGGAGGTACTTTAAGCTTAATGCGCCTCTTGCCATTGTCCTTGGTGGAGCTATGGGGTTGGTGAGGTATGGCGTCGTCACTGCCTGATGGGAGTCGATGTTTGTTGTTTCGTTTGGATAGAACACATATATTTTTCGTCATGGACGATGATGCATGCTTTGATGACGGAGACGCAACGATCGGCAGGGAGACGAGGAGTCGCGCCTCACGCGCGATGGTGGCGGGGCGGACTCGAGAAATTGGAGGAATTGAGTTTCTCGCAGAATGTAATATACCGTATTGAGGAGTTCATTTCATCTCTCACAAACCCCACATTCTTCAAACCCAGGGGTGGATGCGGATGGCTGCCACGTGGTGTGGCTGTCAGTAGCGTACTACCGATTGGTATTCGCAATGAAAGATTCCAGATTTGGACCCCACCATTCATCTGAACGCGCCAAGTCGGCACACTAACGCGCGCCCCGCCCCCTGAAGGGTGTCAGCGGGGGGATGGGAGAGCCCAGGCGACAACAGGGAGATGCGATATGCTCGACTTCCCCAAAGTTCGACCCGGGACGTTTTTCAGGTTCCAGGTTCAACTGAACTGCAAAGTAGCACCAATTTCTCCCCCAGTCACAGTCGGTCGCCATGGTGTTTATCTCGAGGCGCAAAAACTGGGTGTTGGTCTTTACGGCCCTGATCTTTTTCTTGGTATATTCTTATCGCCGACTGGACCGAGATGGCGCCCGCATAGCCGCTATCAACGGCCAGCAGCCGGGGCACTTTGCCGGCAAAAACACCGACACCACTCATCAACAACACCCAGACAAGGGCGGTTCTTCACGGTCAAGATGGAGTCGTTTGAAGACACGCAACCCTGTCAACGACATGCGCAAGCTGCCGACCGGCACTCCATTGGCCCTGCCTCGAGTACAAAAGTCATTCGGCCCCGAATCCAGCACGGAACGGGAGCTGCGCGTCAACCGGCAGACGGCGGTGCGGGACGCGATGAAGCGCTGCTGGGAATCGTATCGCAAACATGCCTGGATGGCGGATGAGCTTACTCCCGTCACCGGAGGAAAGCGTGATGTTTTTGGTGGATGGGGTGCAACTTTGGTCGACAGCTTGGACACGCTATGGATCATGGGATTCAAGGAGGAGTTCTACCAAGCTGTTGATGCAGCCATCACCATCGACTTTGACAAGATACCCGCCGACAAGGTCAACGTTTTTGAGACTACGATTCGCTATCTGGGAGGATTTCTCGGGGCCTACGACCTGAGCGGCGACAAGCGTCTCCTGGAGAAAGCCAGGGAGGTTGGCGAGTTTCTCTACGTGGCCTTTGATACACCCAACCGGATGCCTGTCACACGCTGGAATGCCAACGCTGCCGCCAACGGAGAGGCTCAGGTGGCCGATGGCCACACGCTTCTTGCCGAAATTGGAACGTTCGCGCTCGAGTTCACTCGCCTTTCCATCTTGACGGGTGACCCCAAATGGTTTGATGCATCCCAGCGAATCATCGATGCGCTTCAAGAGCAACAAAACAAGACAGCCCTCCCTGGAATGTGGCCTGTCATTGTCAATGCCAAAACGATGGACTTTACCGAACACCCCGACTACACCATTGGTGCAATGGCCGACTCTCTTTACGAGTATCTTCCCAAGACATACGCTCTGGTCGGAGGCCTGTTGCCCGAGTATCGCGACATGTACGAAATTGCCACCAACATAATCATTCAAAACAACCTGTTCAGGCCGATGCTGCCTGACGAGAAGGATGTATTGATTTCTGGTCTGATGTATGTCAAGAAGAATGACGACGGGACCTACAAGCAGCTTCGACCGGAAGGCCAACATCTGGTCTGCTTTGCTGGTGGTATGCTTGCTCTCGGCGGCAAGCTTGTGCTGAATGAGACACACGTGGAAAATGGCAAGAAGATCACGGAAGGATGCATATGGACATACCAAAACATGCCGAATGGCATCATGCCCGAGACATTCCGCATGCACCCGTGTCCTTCGGTTTCAGAATGCTCGTGGGATGAAGCGGAGTGGAGGAAAGCAGTGCTTGAGAGAGGGGGGCTGGATAAGGACGCGGATTACAGCGAGGTTGACGCTGTCATCGCACACAAGAGAATTCCCAAGGGGTTTACCTCGGTCGACGATTCGCGGTACGTTTTGCGGCCCGAGGCGATCGAAAGCGTCTTTATCCTCTACCGCGTCACCGGCCGAAAGGATCTTGTGGAGACGGCATGGAAAATGTGGGAGGCTATTGACGGCAACACAAAGACAGAGTTGGCCAACTCTGCGCTTGTCGATATTCTGGTTACGGACGAGAAGCCCAAGAAGAGTGATTCGATGGAGAGTTTTTGGCTTGGGGAGACGCTCAAATACTTTTACCTCATGTTCAGCGAGCCCGACGTTATCAGCCTGGACGAGTACGTCTTCAACACCGAGGCTCATCCACTCAAGAGGCTTCTTCCATAAAGCGCCGCCAGCAGCAAACCACAAGAAAACATGATGTTTGAATATTTATTCCTCTCGAGGCGGGAGAGGAACAGAATCCGAATTGATTTTTAGGAAAAGGAAACACCATTGATAGAAGAAATAAAAAATACTTGTGACGACCAGGTGTGGTAGGTGTATGGGATTCAAAGTTGTGAGAAAGAAATGGGTTTCTGATGTTGACACACTTGACAGGGGCGGGTAGTCCCGACGAAGAGGAAGCCGCAAAGACAAGCCGTTAGGGCGGACAAAATTCTCTGACAATAGTTCAGACTTTACTGTCGCCATCTCAAGCAAACCTCTCGGCTTCACCCCACACCCGCCCAAACAGACCAACCAGAAAACCACATGCAAATTACTATTTCACATTAGTTTGGAAAAGACCGCCACACAGTCCACCCCTGGACCTCATCCCCGCCATCCACCGTTAGATTCCCGAATTCCGGGACTGCTCCGACAGATTCCTGTCTTTAACGCTTTGAAGTGGTAGTGTTACGTCCCGCATCTAGCACTAGGTGCCTCTGGGTTCCTTTGATCAACTCGTAGCGGCATTGGCATTGCGGGGCAGCGCTTCACGTCATCATGTCTGGAGCAGCACGCAATCCTCGATAACAATATCGCAATGCGCCAACAAGACGCATAATTGTTCTCTCCAGTTGTGGTACGCTCAATCGCTGCCGGATTGGTTCGATTGGGGTATCACGCCATCGTCGATATCGGAGTATGACGCTCACCACGAATCCCGCCGTTGCTTATAAGCATCTCACCATGCCGTTCTTTTCGTGTCTCAGCAGTAAATCAAACAATCCCGTTGGACATACGTCACATTACCACCGTCAAAATGGCCCCCGGACTTCTTGTCGAGGAGCCTCAGCAGCAGCTCAGCCAGCCGCGCCAGACCTCTAAAAACAACGATGATGCCCCTCGCAACGTCTTCCCTGATGGCATCCGCACATCCGGCCAACACCCACCAATTTACGACCTCTTGAAGCCTTACTCCGAGTTCCCCAAGGAGATCACCGGCAGGACGGTATGGAAGCGTGATGATTTCATCAACAACCCAGAGCGCTGGGTGCATCCTTTCACCGACGAGGAGGTCCAGGAGCTGAGCGACACTGCCGACGCTTTCATTGCCAGCGGCACCCCTTTGGAAGGAATCTCCAAGTCCAACTTCTCTCTCCCCAAGCTCGGCAAGGTTCTTCAGGAGCTCAGAGAGGACCTGCTCAACGGCAAGGGCTTCATTCTTTTCAAGCGCTTCCCCGCCGACGTCTGGAGTCCTCAGAAGAACGCCGTCGCCTACATGGGTCTCGGCACCTATCTTGGTTACTTTGTATCCCAGAACGGCCGCGGCCACGTCCTCGGTCACGTCAAGGACGTCGGTGACGACCCGACCCAGATTCACACCGTCCGCATCTACCGCACCGCCGCCCGCCAGTTCTTCCACGCCGACGATGGCGACATTGTCGGCCTCCTCTGCGTCCACCGCGCGCAGGAGGGCGGTGAGAGCGACATTGTTTCTGTCCACAACGTCTGGAACGTTCTCCAGCGCGACCACCCCGACGTTGCCGAGTTGCTCACCAAGCCCGTTTGGTACTTTGACCGCAAGGGCGAGGTTTCCGACGGCCAGGAGGAGTTCACACGCCAGCCGGTCATCTACATCGAGAACGGCGGCAAGGGCCGCGTATACTCCAAGTGGGATCCCTACTACGTCCGGTCTCTTACCCGCTTCTCCGATGCCGGCATCATTCCTCCTCTGAGCCCCGAGCAGCTCCACGCCATGAAGGTTCTCGAGGAGACCTGCCAGCAGGAGGCCCTCCACATGGTTCTTGAGGTTGGCGACATTCAGTTCCTCAGCAACGCTCACCTCCTCCACGCCAGAACCGCCTACAAGGGTAAGCTTTCTCTCTCTCTCATTTCAAGCCATCGGATAATTTCTTTTGACTAACGTACTTTGCCAGACTTTGCTCCTCCCTCTCCTCGGAGACATCTTCTCAGACTTTGGCTCGCCACCCCCGAGGCAGAGGGCGGCTGGTCTCTTCCCTTCCCCGACAGCAACGAGAAGAAGCGAGGCGGCATTCAGGTCAACAACACCCCTCCCAGGGCTCCGTTGGACGCTGAGTAAAAAAAGGGGGCGAAAAGCGAACCCCGTATTTTTTAAAACCTTCTTGTACATGTATTTTGACATCACACCAAAGTGAGCATTTTTTGGGCGGGCTCCTGTAACGAATTTATGATACCAAAGGCCGTTTTTTTTCTTTTATGGCTATTATTATTTTCCTGGAAGCGCTGTGATGTGCTGCCAGCCTTTGACACCTTGACACCTTGACTGGGACTCTGTAATTTCGCCTTGTGTGTTGCCAAGCTGACCTAAAACGAACTCGGCATCGGGCTGACCTGGCGCTTTCCTGTATTTCGATCTTGGCCCGCATCGCACGGCACGTCGGCCTGGGCAGGGGGGAGAGAAACCTGGGTAGCGTTTGGGAGGCGGTCATAACGCGGCGCCTCTTTTTGTTATGATCTCATGATAAACTTGGTTCCGTTCTTTCATTCACGACTGTCAGACTGTGTAAAAACTCTCGGAATCGGTTTCTTTTTTCTTCTTCTTTTTTTTGCACAGAACAGCACGGCGTCGTGTCAATGAGACAGCAACTGGCCGGGCCTTTACTGGGCCTGGCTGCTCTCGTCCAGCTCGGCGACTGCAAAACGGATGCCAATGTCCTGATGACGCTCTGGCAACCGCTGCAAAGATGGTTCCCTCTCCCCCCTGCGGACGGCGGCGGCGCCACCACCGGTTACGACGACTACAAGGAGGTCACAAGGCCGTGGCAGGCTCCGGCCGTGATTCATATGCCGCGCGGAGATATTCGGTCCGCAGCCGGGCTGTTCGCCATGTGGCCGTCGCCGTGGACGACCATTTCGGAGATTCCAGAGACGGACCAGGACGGCAGGCAGTGGGCGTATGATGGTGATGATGACGAGTCGCAGGAGACGGGGAATAAAACGGAATACAGGCGCACCGATTACTTTGGGAACTACACGGTGGTCGGATACGAAAACTACGCCGCCGACGTTGGGGTTGAGACTTCTCTGGAGAGTACCGGTGTCATATTTTTGAACAAGACCCCGATCGCCAAGATTCAGGATTGGAAGCACACCGGCAAGCTGATGAGCGGTGCCAAAAAATATCGACCCCCCGTGGTAGGAAACCTCGCTCTCGCCCCTCTCGGCGGGATGGGAATCCTGGAGCAGCTGTCCTCGGGGCCTAGCCCGTCAATCGGTTCAAACTCGTTCTCGTTGCGCGTGCCCAGTCCGAACCTGAACCAAACCGGTGCTTTCATCCTGGGAGGGTACAGCCAGCACAGGGCGGCAGGCAGGGTCAGACGCTACGATTTGGCGCTTGACGGCGCGTCTGGGCTGTATTTCCCCCAGATGGCTCTGCAGGACATCCGCGTCAGCGTTGAGCTCGGCGGTTTGTCCCCCTGGGCTGAGTCGCTCGCCGAGGAAGGGGTCAAAATGCCCGGCCAGCCTCGGAATGTTTTCGTCGGCGCGCCTTTATCTCCCTTTAGGGGGACGGGCAAGAAGCTGAGGGCGAAAATGAAGAAACGACAAAACCCTTGGGACTGGGCGGACCCGTACGCTTGGGTCGCTCCCGATCCTACCCTGCCGGACATTTACTTGCCGCCTGGGAATTGGTAAATTTCCGTCCTTCACAGTCTTTCTTTTTTTATGTGACACTCTCAGCTAACTCTTTTGTTTTCAAAAGCGAAAACCTAGCAGCGGGTCTCCCGGTAACTTACTCCCCCTCCCTCGACACCTACCTCTGGAACACCTCCTCCCCGCTTTACAAACGAATCGTTTCCACGCCGACTTTTTTGGTTTTCACTCTCGGTTCTCCAAACTCGACGGAGAAAAACTTGGACATCAAGGTGCCCTTCAAATTGCTTTCTCTCGAGGTCGACCCCCCACTTGGAGAAGAAACGACGGCACACTACTTCCCCTGTCGATCGATCCATCCCCCCACCAACCTCCTAGACCAATCAACGTTTGTCTGGCGCCTGGGACGGGCCTTTTTGCAGGCTGCTTACTTGGCGGTTGATTACGAGCGGAACGTTACCTACCTCGCACAAGCCGTGGGACCTTCATCGTCTACCAGTGATGACGATGATGACTCGGATGATGAAGATGAAGGTATTCACGTGCTGGGAGAAAATGGCATGGAGTTTACCGAGCCCGAAAGCGCGTTTATGGAGAGTTGGAAGGAGGTTTTGATACCTATTCCTTCGAGTGGGAGTAATAGTGGGAAGGGCGGGTTGAGCAAGGCGGCGATCGCTGGGATTTTGCTCGGGTGCGTTATTGTTGTGTTGGTTGTAGTTTTGTGGGGGTTGAAGTTGAAGTGGGCGAGGCAGGAGGAGAGGAGGAAGAGGGAGGCAGAGCAAGGGCAGTCGGGTGGTGAGGGCGGCGGCGATGTCGAAGGGACTCTGAGGGAGTTGAACTTGAATTCGAGCTCGGAGCCTGGGGGTGGAGCGGGAGCGCGGCGGCCTAAACCGGAGGGTGATACGTCGGATGACCCTCCACCGGTGTATTCTGAGGCTGTGCCGGCTAGACATAGTCGGCTGCCGGATTACGTGGCAGGTCATGGTGATGGTTCGGAGCGGTAGGTAAGGCGCAAAGGATTTTAACCGTCAGATGGTGGGGTCGGTCACGGCGCAATGCATGTCATGCATGCCATGCATGTCGGGCGAAGGTAAAGGGGGCTTGAGATGGGTAAGGTGATGTGTCACCTGAGTGTATGTACTTTTTTCTTGATGTAGATATTTTTATTGCATGTGATGATGGACTTTTCTGCAACAGGGCAAAAACAGTTGGATCCGAGCTACGTTAGTTAATTCATGGAAATAGAGTTTCAGAGCTGACCATTCATTCCTCCGATTTTGATCTCCTTCTACAAAAAGCAACTTGTATATTGAATGCAAATACAGAAAGAAAAAAAAAAAAAAAAAAAAAAAAAAAAAAAGCACAGCCAGTTTCAAGTCGCATTCGCTATTCAGCACAAGTTCCAAACATTTCACTCGGCAGTTACATTGGGCACAAGCACTTAATGTTGGCTTGGCAAAGAGTGGCTGCGCCCACCCTTGGTAACCCACCGAACTGCTCTGGGATTCAACCTATCAACGCTAAGTTTGATCGTAACACAAGCTACATAATTCAGGGTTTAGCTCCGGAGGCCTCTTCTCGGTTCCCACACGCCGTGTGGTGAGGCTCTGCCGTTCGAATGTTGTTGGGTGGAACTAGCATTGGTGTGCTTACCAAAGGCAGAAAGCTGAGACCCCCAAAATGTGGCGCAGGTGGGTTTGATGTGCCTAGTACGACTGGACCTACAGGGACCAGACACGTCGGTGAGCTGGGCTTTTTTTGTGTCAAAAGTTTGCATATAACTGAAGTAATCTCCGTCGCCAATATCATCCAGAAGCAGTGTAAAACAAATCTTGTTTCGTAATTACCATTCCATACCAAATGTCGTCCAGCTACTACGACACCGTCCGGATTGCTTCCTGGGTGATCACCATCGCGGGCGGCATCCTCTCCATCGGCGTCTTGGGCTTCGCCGTCCGGGACCTGGTCCGTCCCGTCTACTTCAGCAAGAATGGCAACGCCGTCCAGCCTCGAAACCCCTCGGGGGCCCTAAAGGGCGTCATCTTGGGCCTGGTCTGCGCCCTCGTGCGCACCATCTTCATACTGATCATACTGAGTAACCGGGTCTACTTCTTCGGGATAAATCTTATCTGGGAGTTCTTCGGCGTCTGCACTGCGGTTCTTGCCTACGTCAGTCTTTTGAGAGTCACGCGGCGGTTCCAGTCATCAGGAGGGGAGGGAGATGGGGCCACCGTGACGACTGTCTCGAACATGAATAGTCTCGATTGTGTCGTGATGACGCTGCTGTCAACCTTGGGATTCGCATGCTGGGGGCTCGATCTCGGGTAAGTGATTTGATGTCGGCAATGTAGAATTGTGTAATGATGCAAAACTAACCTGGTGTGTCTCTCAGTGTCGATCTCCGATACTACTACGGCGATGGACCTGGTCCGAGGTATCCAGCTATTCGAAACGCAATGAGGGGTCTGGCGGTTGCATACAACGCCTGGTTGGTCGTCACCAGTCTCTACATTACCTGGCGTCTCCTGTCCAAGCGGCGTCAAGCACGCTACTCGGTGGCTGCCTCACCTTCGGACCTCAACGCTCGCGTCACTTTTACGCTAAAGACCATCCCGACCATGGTCTTCATCAGCATCATCGCTCTCGTTGCCAACGCCGTGACCACGTTTATTGGGTTTGGATTCGAGACCAACTATCGGGCTTGGGAGGCTCTCCAGGTCTTGACTCTGCTCGCCATGCTGATTGGAGAGATCTTGCTGTTGGAGTATTCGAGAGGAGCTTTGAGGCGGTTGGCGAGTTCCTAGCAGGGCAGGGGTGAGAGTATATAACAAGGGGGCCGGGGGGGCGAGTTGCATGTACCGGGTTTATTTGCCGAGGAAACGAATACCTGTCGGGTGGTACATACAGGTACCAAACGAATAACGATAATCAGCCATTTGGTGTAATTTTTCTCTCTGCCCGCTCGTTCTTTGTCAAGTTCTGCATTTGTTTTGTTGTTGATCGACCGTCCTTGCTCTTTCAAGACTCGGACTGGAGCTTCTGAATATGAATTTGAATTTTTCCGCTCTTGCCATTGTTTTGTTTCCACCTGGTGGAGAGGGAGCACACGAATCACCCGGACACAGAATTGAGGCCCTGGCGATTTAAGGCTGAATTCCAAAAAACCCCGCTTGGCCGTTCCCTTTACCAAAACATGCATCGTCATCTACCAAAAGCCTGGGATGCCGGCGATTGAGCAGAAATAAAAAGTCAATATCCTCTCAGGAGGGACCCTGGCGTGTGGCGTTGCCTTCCATTGACCCTTCGTGTAAATTCATCAAAGAGCCGGCCCAAGTCATATTGCAATGCTACCCCCCGCATTCTTTCCGTGCCTGTACCACGGAGATGTGCATGCCGAGCTGCTCATCTATTGAGTAAATCACTTTGCCGCCGGCCGTCATGGACGAATGGAGATATTACCTATATATCCCCCCCTAGAGCCGCCACCATGAAGAAGAAAGAGATTCTCCGATCCGTCAACCCCAGCCCACAACATCCATCATCTTCGTCGTCGTTGTCGTCGCCAAAGTCAAAGTCAAAATGAGGTTCTCCGAGGCTCTGTCCAGCCTTGTTGCTGTCGCCGGGCTCGCCCAAGGTCAGCTCACCAAGGTCAACGACTTCAACGGCAGTCCCACCAAGCTTGGCATGTACGTGAGCGTCCCCAAGAACCTCAAAACGCCCGCGCCAATCGTCGTCGCGGTGCACCACTGCCAAGGATCCGCCCAGGGATACTCGGGCTCGACTCGCTACGTCCAGCTGTCCTCGCAGCACGGCTTCATCGCCATCTACCCCAACTCCAAGTCCGGCGGCGGCTGCTTCGACGTCGCCTCTCAAGCCAGTGCGTGCGGCTCTGATGATCCCCTCTCGGAGACGTCTATCTTTGCTAATCTGTTGTGCTCGCACAGCTCTGACCCACAACGGCGGCGGTGACAGCCAGACCATTGCCAACATGGTCAAGTACGCCGTCGACAAGTACGGCGGAGATCCCAACAGGGTCTATGCCGTCGGAACCTCGTCGGGCGCCATGATGACCAACGTGCTCCTCGCCACCTACCCCGACGTCTTCAAGGCCGGTTCGGTCTACTCGGGCGTCCCCGCCGGCTGCTTCTCCGTCCAGGGCGCCACCGCCACCCAGGACCCCCCCGGGTGGGCCAACTCGTGCGCCAACGGCCAGCTCGTCAAGACGGCCCAGCAGTGGGGAGACCAGGTCCGCAACATGTTCCCCGGCTACAACGGCACCCGCCCGAGGCTTCAGATCTTCCACGGAACCTCGGACAACACCCTTCGCTATCCCAACTGTATGACATCTCCTTCAATTCAAAAAGATAATCGTCCCGTATTACGTGATAACTGACAGATTTTTGTTTGCTTTTTTGTACAGATAACGAGCAGCTCAAGCAGTGGTCCAACGTCCTCGGCCTCAGCAGCCCCAAGAACTCGACCAACACCCCGAGGAGCGGCTGGACCCAGAGCATCTACGGCGAAGGCACCGCCACCACCGCCCAGCTCGTCGGATACAGCGCCAGCGGCGTCGGACACAGCGTCCCCCAGCAGGAGGCCATGGATCTTGCCTTCTTTGGCATCACCAACTAGAGCCTTTTCGGAAAAATATGAATTAAAAAAAAGGAGGGCAAAAATTGTTAAGGTTGTAAATAGTTTTAGTGGGAAGAAGCCAAAAATACTTGACAGGTTAGCGCGTCTATGAGTAGTAGAGAGAGAGAGAGAGAGAGAGAGAGAGAGAGAGAGAGAAATATGTGGGTGTTGCGTGTGATGATTGATTTTCCACGTTGGCCAAGTATTTGATTTATACGACACAGAACTTAAACACACAATTTGGGCAACCGCATATATACATACTATCTAGCTTCTCATCAATCCTCTGATAAGAAGGACGCAGAATCGCCGGTCGGGTCTGAGAAAGTAAAAAACTTTGCTCAAAGTCGACAACGAGACCAACAGCTTGAGGTACCGACGCCACCCACCATCAAGTATCATCAGATTGCGATGGAAGACTAACAAAGTCTGTCTTTTTTTTATTTTTTATATATATCTATAAAATAAAACTCGTATTTTAATTACCTTCTCTTCTTTACAAAAATAAATAAATAAAAGAAATATACTACACGCCCGGCGTTTTCAAACCATACCAACTGCCTAACAGCTCCTAGACAGCTTGAATCTTGGGAAACATGAAAACACACGTCCCCGGATTAAGTTCGGGCCCCTCCCCATTAGACATCCACAGCTGAGTTCCGCAATACAACTTGTTCCTCCTGCCTCCAACCTCAAGGGTAAGCTCGCCGGTGTCGGGATTCACGCAGCCCTTGATCTTCTGAGTGATGCCCAACTTGACCGCGCTGTCAGCGTTGGCAGCCGGCAGAACCTGAAGCCAGCGACTAGAGTCCGTTGAAGAGGTCTGGACGTAAGCAGTGTACTTGAAACTGTACGGCGGGATGTTGTACGCCAACATCAGGAAGCCGTCATCGTCGAGCGCCCAGATGTACTTGTTCGCCACGGACGGGGAGGTCGAAGTTGATGGTGAGCTCCAGGTGAGCCCTCCTGATACGCCGGTGGATACGTCGGCGAACATCATGCGCTCGAGACCTTGCCAGTCTGTCGAGCGGACTTTGAAGGCGCCGACGTTGGGTCTGCAGGTTTAGACTGGCGCTGGGGCCACGGTTTTCACGACCGTGGATGTCACGGTGCCTGTTGAGCCCATGACGAGGACTCTGCCTGTCAGCGTGGTTGTGATGATGGACTTTTCCGTGGCCGTGATGGTCTCTGTGGTGGCTTCCGTGGCTGTGACCGACTCCACGACGGTCTCAGTGCTGGAGATGGTGGTAGGGACCGAGATGACGACAGCACCGTCGGTGAAAGATGCGGTAACGGTTACGGTAGGGGTTGACGCCGTGGCAGTCTGCTGGGTAATTCCCAGACACTTGCAGGCCGCAACATACTTGCTCCAGGATTGGCAGTCTGCTGCGGCATAGGTAGGGATGGCTAAGAGGGCGCGAGCTCCGATGCCGCCGTTGGCAGTCGCCGGGAGTGTGGTGGTCAAGGTGTGAAGGACGGTTACGGTGTACATGGGCTGGGTGATATAAGTGATGGATCGCTGGGTGGAGATGGCCGTCACGGTCGTGTCGATAGTTCTGACCAGCGTCTCGGTTGATACAATCGAAGTTACCGTTTCAGTCGAGATGTCCGTCTCGACTAAGCTGGCATACTGTGTGGGAATCTCTGTTACTGTCTCGGTGACGGTGGTGGCATCCGGCGTTACCGTTACCGCCTCAAGAAGCGATAAACAGTCCTGGGGGCCATCGGCGAGAGGTCCAGAGATGGCTCGAAGGCAGCTGTTGCTTCGACAGCATCCTGCCGCAGCCAGCTGAAGCCAGCCAAAAGCCGACAGGAAGGCAAGATGTCCCTGTTTCATGGTGATAACTTCAACTTGGAATGAGAGACTGACGGCATCTTCTCAAAACCCCTCCGTGGCCGCAGCAGAATCAGTCCTTTTGAAGCTCGTGATATTCTTACCCCTGGTGGCGTCCAGACTGTTGAAATATCAATACCAAATCTCCGATACTCCACAATCGCCCATTCTCAACTCAGCTGAAAGCAATAGCGCTTCCTCAAGTGGCTTAGCCCTCTGCTAGTGCGCAGCTGGATGTCCACTCATCTCCATCTCTGTCCACCTGACGGAATCTTTGGGAGGGGAGCGGAGAAATTATCAGTATGATAACATGTCATTGTTTTCTCTGCTCCGACTTTCCTCACCCTCATCGCGATTTGGTCACCTTCAGTTTGGGGAAAGAGGTTCAATAAAAGCTAGGTATCTCTTAACTGTTTACCGTATTGCTTTTTGCGGAGTATGCCTTTTTTCAAGATGAAGAGGCCCTCCCGAGAGTATATATATATATATGCCTACGGCATGCTTCAGGCTCGAATGGTTTCCGGAAAGGTTCAAGGATGCCAAAACCATCGTGCTAGCCAAGCCTGGAAAGAAGCCTTCTGACTACAAAACCCCGGCAGGCTATAGACTTATTGCCTTGCTCCCTGCAATAGGGAAGGTTATAGAGGCTATAGTGGCCTGGAGGGTCACCTACTGGGCTGAGAATAAAGGCCTTTGTTACAACCTGCACCGAGGTATGGGTACAGACTGTAAGGCAGTACGCCTACTGGGTATTGACAAAGGGATCGAAGGTCGTGACAAGCGTCTCAGACAGTGTGTCACTGTCAACAACAGGTTGTTCTAACAAAGAGCTATTGTAAATAGATTGTAGACAATGAGCATGGTATTGCTTGCTTGAGAAACCAAGATCCTCAGGACGGAGAGTGCCCGGCACTCTCCCTACTTCTAGGAAACTATCTACATGTATTGTTCCAAGTATCTTGTACCTTGCTCAGTGTGCTCAGTGTGCTCAGTGACCAAAGTCGTCTGAGCACGCTGAGCATGCTGAGCACGTCAAGCACACCAGTGCTCTTCTGATTGGTGACATGGGACTTCGGCGGGTCTTCTCATCCCTGGCCCAATGATTGGTCTTGTTTATATGGGGCCGTCCTGCGGCCCGTGCACGGAGTGCGTTGCGCCCAGTGCGTAACATATAACCATCTGTATTAGAATCTCAGGATGCCTGGTATTGCATTTGCTCTCGGCTTGCTTAGGCAAGGTTACTCCTTCCCAAGGTAGAGGAAAGCCGCCGTTTCTGTAGCTAGCTGCTAGACTGGTGGTCGCTGGAGTCTCGACGATGTTCTTAGTGACTTAGATAACCTTCGCTGCCTAGAAGCGAGTTAAAGGGAGATGTCCAATACTTATAACGTTTTAGGCGCCGGCTTCTGTGATGCAGGTGCTTAGTTGTGTATAAAAGATGGAAGAATTAAACTTTAAAAGATGATGAATTCGTATAACCTGTAGCAATCCTTATAGTCGTTATAGCTGATTACCTAAAATACGGGTTGATACTGGCGGTTAAATTTATGCTGGCCATGCATAAACCGTATATATATATAATATGAGTATGCTTGCCTTTTAGGCTTGTCGTAATGCTGATAAGCATTAAAGGTCTGTTCCTAGCGGCACATTGTTGCGTATTTTGGAAAGTAAAGGCAATGAGAGCTGATTTGAAAGGGAGGACCCGGGTTTTTATATTTTGTGTTGGAAACTGTTTCTGTGTACGACCACTGTTCCCCCGCTGATACTCTATTGTCACACCCATTTGACGACGGCACTAGGGCGATCAACCTCGACGGGATTACAGTTCCCTCTAGCACACCCCGTCAGGACGTACCACGCCTAACCCTATAGATGCCCCCTAGGACTTCGGCTTTAATATTCCCACCTCTAATTAATCACTACCACCAACCTCAGCCACTCCAATTCACCATTCCAGACTATTCCTATAAGCTTTCATACTGTAGGCCCTTTCGGCTTCGGGTACGGGCTTGGCGTCCTCTCCCGTAATCCGATATTAACTCGCTCCACGCCGCTCAAAGACGTGCGCTCGTGCTCATTTACCGAGAGTAATATGGGGTCCCACATGATCTCCAGCTCCCTATAGTTCACACCCTACGAGACAAGCTGGCGCAGCTCCCCTCGCCCTCTGTCCAGTTCCCATCGCGGCAGCTCACCCATGTTCAAGATCCTCCTTGGGACGTTTCCGTCATGAGCTTTCGCAGAGTGTGGCTCAGCTTTCAACGGCTCAATAAGGAACAGAAGCTGGCTGCCATCCACGCGTGTTTCCCAGGGTTCGAGTGAAAATGGACACCAGAAATCTGGCAAGAGCACTGGACTGACCTCATCGAGCACCTCATCGAGCACCTTTACAACCTCGAGTCTGTCCTGGTCGACGAGAGGGTGTGGATTTATGACAGAGCTCTGATCTCTGCGCTCAAGGTCCTCTGCGAGTCAAACCAGTCGCAGATATTCATTCCAGACCAGCCCCTCAGCAGCGAACAGATGCTTAACCTAGGTCGTACTGACTGGTATGGACTTTCACCTCGTCGTCCTGCATCTTGAATCGCTGCGGCTTCGCGTCGGTTTTGGGTGTTACCATTTCACGTCAGTGCAGCACATTGGACAGTCGGTATCCTCGATCACTGCCCTCAGCCAACTTACTTACCTTCGTTTGACCTGCAGCTGAAGGACTGGATCTCTTACTCTTTGGGGTATTCTATTCACGGCTTCAAAGTCGTCAACATTACCCAGGGCTTTCAGCAGACGGACGGATCTTCATGTAGGTTGTGGGTTCTCGAGACCGTTCGCCTCTTCTTCGCGAGCATCCACCGCAATGATCTCTACACTTGCGTTACCAATTATTCTTTCCCGCTGAACGACCCATCTTACCACAATAGGATCCGAGCCGTGGAGACATAACTAGTTTATGTTCACAGATAAGGGCGGTTTAGTTGACGTTACTTCGCAAGCTCTTTCACAACCGCCCTACCAAGCCGCTCCATAGTCAATATGGCAACATCCGCATGGCACAGGGTCGCAAAGAAGTCATTGTCACAGCAGAGCGGATTTCCGAGCTGACCAGGCACAATGAGCAAAATGGAATTTGCCTCCGCGACTCAAATATATCCTCCCTTATTACGGCTAGCCCCAGAACACCACTTCAGCGTGGACAACCGTCTGGGACATTACAATCCTATCATCCTTTCTTCTGGCTCGTCATCCTTGGTCAGCAGCATGACCTCTTTGACTGTGACTCCGCAGGCCACATATGAAGCCGGAACAGATCCAAACGGGCCTCCAGTCGTGGTTCGTTGTCCCCACTATACGGGTACATTGGGTTCGCCAACAACACGTCCTTCTTTTACTGAGTAAGCAGGCAGATTTTGGCGAGTAGATGGAAATATGGAGATTTAAGCAGGGAGATAGGGTGATTTGTGTCAAAGGTTCAGATAGTTAATGCTTTACGTGTATCACAAAAACCATTCCTACAATTCAGGGATGCCCTGGGTCTTGACAATATTAAGAAAAGAATCAAGGCTCGCGAGAAGAATGAAGCTATCGTGCAGGACTTAGAAGCACTGGAAGACAAATTCGTTGGTGGAGAGGTAGAAATTGGAAGTACTGAAGATTGAAGAAATTGATGGTTTTGGAAGATTTGGTTAAAATGGCCCAGAATAGACGATACTAGCAAAGATCAATAGTTTTGGTTAGACAAGTCCGTTCTACGGCCTTGTCTGAGGGGGTGCCAAATGGGAAAATTCAGGGTTAGGGTTCTGGATAATCTTGGGACTTGGCATTGTCAGGGTCTGTGGCACTCCCTATATAAGGGGGCCCTGTCCTAGACCACTCTCTCCACCTCAGATTGTCAATAAGAATAAGATTCTAATTTGACAATATTTCCCCGCTACGGAGACTCTTTGGGACCGATGCCCTGACAACCATATATTAGCCCTATATGACGTAACTGTGAGCCGTGGAATCCATCCTGCATTTATAAGGTGTGAGAATGGGCTGGCCTACGGCACGATTACTCTTCGGTATTGATAAAAGCATAATTGATAGAAAAGCAATGGATGTCTAGAAAAGAAATGCTCTGTTTGGTGAAAACAGTGAACCGTAAAGAAACTCTTGCCTGGATGACCCATTGTTTCGAGGAGAGCGCTCGCGGTGGGCGCGATGCCTTCTAAGAGACGATGTAGGTGGTCAGCCCAGTAGTTGAGAAGAGGGGAAGGGGGATGCGCTCCAACCATCATGACAAATCTTGAGCATCGCTTCGTCTTTGGCAGCGCGGTATGGAGAGGCAGCAATGCCGGCCCGCGGTGTCGCTGTGAGGTGCAAGCGAAACGTCCAAAAATTTGGACCTGCCAACACAACTTTTTTTTTCGCCACAACAACTTTTTTGAATCCCCAAAAAAAGAAAAGAAAAAACGAACAGTTGTTATTTCCTCTTTAAAATGGCTAGTTTGATTCTAAATTTTGAGTTAGTTGAAAACTTTCGTGTGGTTTGTGTGGTCGTCAAATCCATAACAGTCAAGCTGATGCAGCCATGTCAAGGGATTCTGGTTTCGCTTGCACCTCACAGGTCTTCCGCACACTATTCAACGATCGTAAAGAATAGGTAGATATACACATGATATACACATGGAACACTATTGAGAAAACCTCAAACTACAATCGTATCCCGGAAGTCATCAATGAAAGCTGCCTCAGAATATGATTCCCATCAGTTCTTTATCTTCTTGGCCTTCTTGGCCTTCTTTGGTTTATGGGTTTGAGCAGTAGAATCAAGGAGCTTATTCCATTCCTCTTCACCAAAAGCACGAATAACCTGATGCTTAGCCATACACATTGCTTCATCGCCACACAAAGCAGAAAACATGACTCTGGTCGGGGCCCACGACACCATAAAGCTTATTTCCCCGTCTTCTTATATTAGAGAGGACAGGTTTTCAATTTCCCAAACCGCCTCTTTAACTCGTCTTCGCTTCCTGCTCTTGGTCGGAGAGGCCGGCTCCCCACGTGAGCAGTTGGCTGGGACTGCAAACGGTCGGTTTCCGAGGACTTCTGCTGGAAGGTCGTTGTAAGTAGCTGAGCCGGGCGGAGGACACCAGAGCCAACAGCTTGGCGGTTGACTTGTGGGCTGGCGACGGCTTGGTCGGCTGGCTGCCTCGTCGTCGTCAGAAGTGAGGGCATCGCCAGGGCAGCTGTATTGCCAGATGACCGAAGCTGTGGTTAAATGGGTGTTGCAGTATGGCGAGATAGACGCGCTGGAAGAGGTAGTGCTGTGTGTGAGCCGGCCCGGTGCCGTAGGATCTTGTGGCCCGGTGCTGTGGCATCTTGTGTGCCCAGTGAGGGATTTTTATCCAGGTAGGTAGGGCAGTGGGCACCCCCCTATTCCTGACCCTTGTGCCAGATGTACATACCTGGCAAACTCTGGTGCGTTACCTCTGACATTATCGCCTACCGTATCTGTTCTATCTGTTCTATCTGCCGCCACATCTTCTCCTGCCACGTCTCTACCAACTTCTCCTCTCCCTTTTCAACTTTGCGGTTTTCAAGACGGCGTCAAATATATTAGTCACTAGCATCCATCCTATTCAGCATATAAAAGCAAACAAGAAGCGCCAGTATTTTTATTGCGTATTATCTGATGCTTGACTTCCAGCGTTAAACGATACCCTTGCCTTTTCATTGCCACCACCACCCCACGCTCCGCTCATCAGTCCTGTGAGGAGTTCCTTCAAGTCTTCCCACATCTTCTGGCGTGATTGTTCCTGCTTCTGCATTTCTTTTTGCATCTGTTTCATCTCCTGCCTCACCTCTGCTACCTGCTGCTCTACCTTTACCACCTTGTCCAGTACCTTGGCAACTTCCTTTCCCATGTCGGCCGTTTTCTTTATTATCTTTTGCATCTTGGCCGTTTGCTCTTCTATCTCTCCCATTCCATCTCGTACCTCTGCCACCTCCTCTTGTACCACTGCCACCTGGCCTTCTAGCTCCCCAACCCTGTCCTGTATTTCTAAAGCCTCGACCTCAATACCCCCTAGTTGCCTGTTGATGAAACAGTCGACACCATTCAGGATATCCTCTCGCTCCTCACTATCATATCGGCAAGGCGGTATCTGGTTGACGTGATCGGTGAGCTCTTTTATATCGAGGGAGATACGCTTGTTCGCAAGTTGAGATGGGCTATCGCTACTGAGTCGCCGTTTCCTGTCTGGGGGGTATATATGTTAGCGGCGCCCATGGAGGAAGAAACGGGGAAAATACTTGGCTCAACAGGGGTAGAGTGTTCTCCCTCTGCCAGGGTAGAGGACTCTCTGTGGTACGGCGGCGGCGGTAATTGTTCAACTGTTGCTGGAGCCGAAGGGATGTTTGGAGAATAACGCGAGAGTAGGGATAAGAGTGAGGAAAGTTGAGCCCGTTGGTCCAAGGGATAGTCAATGGAAGTGATACAAACAGTGAACTCTTGTAGGGACGCGAAGGTCATTAAACTCTGCACTGTAGACAGGGAGTGCAATTTTGGCTTGATGTTAGGCGGAATGTCGAGGGTTGGGGGTTTCGACATAATAAAGTGCAGTAATATGTCGACCTGTTTCTCCTCAGATGTGATCGACTGGATGTCTTCAGGGCAAACGAGCACGCGGATACAGACGTCGCGGGGTTTGCAATGGGCGTGGTAGCGTATAGTAAATAAGGAGGTCTCGTCTTGCGAAATATTGACGTCGAAATTAAGTCCGTCTAAGACTCTGGCCTGGTGGGTTGAATCCTTCCACAAAACCTTGACTCGAGACGTTATGTTTGTTGTATCAGCATCAGCGTCGCTCAGGTTATATACGGGAGGAGCGTTGGAACGAGTGTTAATGCCGTGATTGTCGAGACTCTCGTTACCGTTAAGTTTCGTCGACCTAAAGCCTGCTGGTCAGACGATTGAGGTAATAATAGTATCAGGATCATCAACGGGAGGGAGGGGGGTTACCACCGCTCTCGCGCCGCACGCAATGAACGGTTTGTTTTGGACTCCAGCAATCCATCTGTCGGCAGGAACCACACAGGCGGGCAGGGCGAGGAGCGCTAACGTCCTAGCGATCTCCCAATCCCCGCGGCCTACCATGAAGCCCCAGTCCTTTCACCAGAATCACCCGTATGACGTCGAAAACCTGATGAGTAGGATTTGGCAATTTTTACGGTCCATGGCCCGTGTGGTTCCGGCGTCGAGTGAGCAATGAAAACACTGACTCCGGCGTAAAGAATGATTGGTTTGAGCCGCTGGCAGGCTGGGTCGATAGGTCAGACATGGTGACGAGGGAGAGTTAAGATTAATCGTTAGAAAGGGCCTGTTGATTAAAGAGGACAGATCAAGGTGGGCAGAAGTTGGATGATGTGGATGATGTGGATGATTTGGATGATTCTGATGGCAGAAGCGAGTAACCAGCCTTCGAATTCCGGGCACGGGGCCGTGATCAGTGGATTCAGACGCTCGGTCCAACAAATATATCACGTGCGAGGTTTGGAGCCTGTGCGCTGCCTGGGAATGCCGTCACCGCCTGACCACGTGGTGTAAATACCCACTATTGCTTTTCTGGGAAAGCGTGCTTTGCTTGCTCTAGCCGAAAGAAGCGAGATGGCAGTCTTCCTCAGTCGGTTGAGTTTTTTGAAGTAGTGAGCTGAAAGCCAAAGACCCCCACGATTCGAGTTCCACTTTGTTCCCCAGTGGTGTATAGCAGCAATTTCTCCAGGTTTGCCGACTGTTTCCCCGCCTCAATATCGTAGCGGCCCACTCTTACGTCTCACATCTCATTGGTTTTCTGCTAGGGGGGTCTTGGCGCGGCAATTATCCCGCTTATCCGATCAAAAGGGATGCAGGTGCTGGACTGCTTCCGAGGCTCTGATTGGAAGTCCCAACTGCATCTTGGTTAAATCAGAGTGTTTTGTTCGCTAGCAGCCTCGCTGACTAAGCCTGCTCGCTGTGGGCAAAAAAAGTGAGACTACAAAACCGCGCTGGGGTAAACGCGCGATCGTAGAGCGGGTGCATTCAATACGATCCTTCTTTTCAAGGGATTAAGGATTGATAGTAAGAAATTTCGAATAATACAATGGCAGCTCGTGCCGTCATACGAGCTTCTCGCGATAATGCTAATGCGTCTACTTCTATGGCGATGCCGCTTTAAGTTTCGAGTATAAGGATGTCGTGGCTTTTTTTTTTTTTTTTTTTTTTTTTTTTTGTTGGGGGGGGGGGGGGGGGGGGGTTTTTTTTTTTTTGGGGCCACCAGGGAAACCCAAAAAGCGAATTTATTTTATATTTACCCCGGTTTACGGGGGCGATTTATGTTTTGTTGTGTTA